>BPLQ01008943.1:0-70361 GCA_021605075.1 Caerostris darwini
ATATTTGATTTGATGTTATATCCTGTAAAGCAATTTGCCTTTTTGAAACATTGATCAGTTAACAGTAGTTGATTAGTGTGTATGTTACGCCCGGGGACATTCAAGAATTCTTGTTGTGAGAACCCTGTTGAAAAAATTAATGAAGACTTCTTCTTCATTTTGGCGCAACCCCATGGTGGGCCTGGGCCGTGGGCCTACTGGCAGAAGGCCATCTGCGTAGGCCTAGTAGATTTCTGGAGAAGAGAGGTTTTCTTTTTACTGGGTAAGATTGTCAGCCCTATACCCAACAGTCATATTATACTGGGATGATGACCAGTTTCAAAGTGTTCAATACCACAAACATCCATGGAGTCCCAAAGTGATGAATGTTTTTAGTGGTTCGAATCCATTTTTAGATCCCAATGGCGTAGAGCGTTATCGGTGAACCAAGGATGTCTGCCTACTCATTCCCAAACTGTAGGGGGTTTTTCTTTCGCACAGTGATGTAGGGTTAGTGTAGCTCTAGTGGTAGCAATAGAAGTAGTAGTCAAATTAGAACGGTATCTACGGTTTAAAGTGGATACTAAACTACTACAAACATTCATGGCACAGCCGCTATTCGAACACGAAGTCTGTGGTACCGAGCGCCAGAATGAAGACTTTGTATAATATTTATTTAAATTTTAATTATAGGTTTCGTCATAAAATATTCTATAATTAACGAATTAAAATTTATAAAATAATAATGATTATATTGATTGACATATAATATTGATTATATTAATTGATATATAATATTGATTATTAATAAGTTTCTAATGCGTTTAATATTACATTGATTTTCTGCAGTCTTCAATATTTTTAATTATGCATTGAATAATCAACACTTAATCTATTAATAATTCAATAGGTAATACAAAATGGCTAAACGAATGTTTATTTCTGTCTAGAATGTCCTTCAAACGCCCTTGATAACTTGGGATTTCAAAAATTATTGCATCAAATCTATTTTGATAGTGTTACGCCATTCCAAAGTACTAGGAGGAAAGGAATCGTTCTATAGAATTCGAAAAACATTCCGCATTGATCATCAAAAAAATATATAAAAATAAATAAAAACTGACTAGCCATGTAAAATCAACACTGTTTGAAAAGGAAAGTGACGATTGCAGAATTACTAGAAAAAAATATATAATCTTTATATAGTTTGGTCAGCTTGACAGAAAAGCAGCTGCAAATTGTAGAGACGCCATCAAAGCAGATGTCACGTTACTTTTACTTTTTTCGATAAAAAAAATGTTTGAAAATTTTTCCTCGGCATGGCTTAACCGTATAAAAGAAAAGGTGAGTAAGGGTAGAATAAATACAAAACAATTGACTTTTGATTGACATTCGTAAAGTTTTAAATGAAAGCTGATTTTTTTTTCCTTATTTTTTTAATGTATAAGTATATTGTTTGGCCTTCTGAGAAGAGATAGATTTTCTTACTAAATATATTTGAAATTGTCCTTCAAAATCTTTAATGACAAATTTTCAAACAAAAGAAAAATTGTTCAATGTTTTAAATGTTTTTTAATTTTATGATACAAGAAAGCAGTGATATAGAAAAGAAATATAATAAAGTGCACAAATGTAACTACTGAGTGTTTATAGTAATTATAGTGTTTATAGTATAGTATATTATAGTGTTTATAGTATAGCATATTATAGTGCTTATAGTATTATGGTAAATTTACTTTAACTTTGTTATCTTAAATTTGTTATCATTCTTTTGCTATGACACCTTGGTGGATTTTTGAGCTATATATTTTCTCCAGAAACTAACTGTAAATCACTACAGGTCATGAAACTGCACAGTTTATTACAGTCACTAACTGTTAAACAATACAGGTCATAAATCAATATAGTTTACTGTAATTAATAACTTTGTTAATTAAACATGAATGAACATTAAAATGAACTAAAAACAGTTTTACGATTAAAACTAGTATACTTTAAACATTTTGAGTGTTAGAATACATCAAATAAGACAAATCAAAGAGTTGAAAATTCTTTAAATGAAATTTTTAGATCATGAACTATAGAAATTTATTGGATTACATTTGTCAAATTTACGAAAATAAATTATGAATGAAATATTTTGAGGTTTTCTTACATCTTTATTGGCTAATTCCTTATTAAAGCGCCATGTTTGCTTGTGGCGGCAAATATTTAAACTAATTTTATTCATAGAAAAGTAACACTAAGGGTCTGAACAGTAATTGCTGCAGATTTAGCTCAATTTGCATCGGCAGATTCGTTACAATGGAGAATTGAACACTCTCTTCTTAATTGTGGTCGATCTCGTACATAAACCTTGCATCATTATTCGCTTTTATAAATAAGAGTATCACTTTCGTATACGCAAGAAGAAGTGCGATGCAAGAGTTCGACGAACACTCCACAGCACACTCAATCAAGAAGGCACGCTAATGAGCAGAATGGCGCTCATTTGGAAAAAAAACACAACAATGCTCAATCAGCTTCTTCGACTCTCTCGTTACGCGCTCCGCTGAACACGGAGACCGCCGCCTCTGTGAGACGCAAAATGGTCTCTTATCTGTGACACGCAACGATTGTCGAGCAGAAACTCATTTGTCTGGAAGATGGATGAGAGCGAGATGCTATCCAAATCAATCAGTGGCGTTCTTCCATGTCACGCCTTTTTCTAATTTGGCCATCGCAGTTAGATAAACTATCAGAGCAAATTTTTAAAGAAATTAAATACAGTGACACCCCAAAATGATGCGATAGTTAGGTTTAACGAAAATCGCGCAAACCTTTGCACAAAGGTTACATAAAGGAAAATTGCGCAAAGTCGAATTCACATACTATATTACACACTATCACATAACCCTACATCATTTTTATATACGAAATATGTTATGATATACACTCAAGAGCCAAAACATTATGACCATCTGTCACCTTTCACTTACTTCTGTGTGTGTTCCCATCACACACAGAAGTAAGTGAAAGAATGATTCTTCAGACTCTCCAGCAGCAATTAAATACCACTTCCACCTGATCACGTGCCTTCCACGTCATCCAGGCGAGTTCATTGCAAAATGTAGGGGTGGTCATAATGTTTTGGCTCTTGAGTGTAGATTATTCCATGAAAGAAATTAAAATACTAAACTGATTACGATACAAGCATATGATTTGTTCTAAATACATGTAACCCTACATTATTTTTATATACGAAATATGTGTGCCCTACGTCCTTTTTATACCTTAAACACAGGTAGGCATACAATTTTTATTTTTCCTGCACATATACTATTGTGCCAAAAAAGTAAGACCAATTATTTTTTTTTCAAAAATTATTTATCTATTCTCCCAAATTAATTTCATTGCCTTCAAAGAAATCCCCTCCGGACACAATGCACTTATGACAACTCTTTTTCCAATCCTCAATGCGTGCTAAAAAGTCATCGGCAGGGATGGCCTTCAAAGTGCGCGCCGATTCACGTTGAATCTCTTCAATCGACTCAAACCGGTGTCTCCGGAGTGATCTTTTGAGTTTAGGGAATAGCCAAAAGTCGCACGGTGGGAATACGGTGGTTGTGGAACGATATGGGTTTCATTTTTGGGAAAAAGTCACGAAGAATCGATGCAGTGCGAGCTGGCGCATTCAGTGTTTTCGGTACCAATCGAGATTTGACGCGTTTGAGGCCCAAAATGGAATGGACCGATCCTTTTGAAATTCCAACATCATCAGCAAGGTCTCTAATTGTAAATCGACATTTTGCGAGCACCAAATCTTTGATTTTTTGGACGTGAGCTTCGTCGGTTGAGGTTGAGGGTCGTCCAAAGGGCTCTTCGTCAGCGCGTTCTCTGCCTTATTTGAACTGTTTATAACACTTCTAAATATTTATTTCCGATATAGGAATGCTCACCTAATGCCTTCTGCAATATTCTGTACGTTTCTGCAAACAACATTTAATGCAAGTTCTTTGCTCAATTAATTCAGACATTTCAAAAATCACCGAAATCAGTTTTAGCGTCTCATAAAGCCAAGCGTCACTCAAACACTAATGAATATTTTGACAAATTTCACACTGATGTCAAGGACAGTGCCAACAACCTAAAAAAGAAAAAAATTTGAAATATTATATGTCCGGAAAATTTAAATTCACAATTGGTCTTACTTTTTGAGCACAGTAGTAAGTCGTGGTGTAACTTTGTCAATAAATACATAAATAAATTCGATTTTATTAAAATTAAAGATTAATATAACCATTATTTTAGAATAAAAATACTTAATATAATTGCAATTTTCAATACAGTTAACCTTCTAAGATATTCAATAACTATATTGAATACAAACGATTTTTACAAAATTCAAGAATATTTCATTTTCTAAAACATTCAATAATTATATTAATGACAAACGGTTTTTACAAAATAAGAATATTTCATTTTCTAAAATATTCAATAATAATATTGCATACAAATGACTTTTACAAAATTCTTAAATATTTTGTTTTCTAAAATCTTCCACTTTTGCCATCATGAAAAATTTAAAACTAAAAAAAAATATTTAATAAAATTGCCATGCTTTATATTCTACAAGTTTCCACTTCAAGAATTTTCAATCTCGAAAATATTCCACACTTATGTCATAGACAAGCCAAACAGAAAAACAAATTCCTTACTAAAAACAAAAAACGGTTCTTTTTCTATACTTTTTAGTCTTTGAAGTATTCCACAAATATATCGAAGATTATCAATTTTCTTATAAGATTCTAAAATTTTGAGCAGTAATAATACCACGATGTTTACGAATTTTATTTGTGTTTAAGAATTGAGTATTTGTTAAATCACTGAAAATTCTTTTTCCCACCGAGAGTTCTTATTGTGGATTCCAGTAACTCGAACTTCGAAAATATTCCACACTTACGTTATAAACAAGCCAGGCAAAATGTTTTGTTTTCTAAACTTTTTACTCTTTGAAATATTTCACCAATACATTGAAAATTAGCAATTTTCTTATAAAGTTCTAAAATTCTCAGCAATATATCATGATGTTTACGAGTTATGTTTGGATTCAAGGATAGAGAATTTTTCAAATCATTGAGAATTCTTTTCATTGCCTGATAGTTCTTATTATGGGTTCCAGTAACCCGAACTTCTTTGAAAATACTCCACACTTATATCATATATAAGCCAAACAAAAAATCTTTACTAAAAACCAAAAATGTTTCATTATTATGTTGAAGAAGAAGAATTTTCTTATAAGATTCTAAAATTTTCAGCAATAATACTGTGATGTTTACGAATTAAGTTTGAGTTCGAGGATTGAATATTTTTCAAATCACTGAGAATTCTTTTCCCCACCAATAGTTCTTATTATGGATTCTTGTAACTGGAACTTCTTTGAAAATATTCTACACTTATGTCATAGACAAGCTAAACAAAAAAAATTCCTAATAAACAAAAAAAATGTTTCATTTTCTAAACTTTTATTCTTCGAAATATTCCACAAATATATCGAAGATTAACGAATTTCTTATAAGATTCTAAAATTATCAGCAATAATAACCGTGATGTTTACGAATTATGCTTCAGTTCAATGATTGATTATTTTCCAAATAACTGAGAATTCTGCAGTTATTCTTGCAGGTTATTGTAATTCGAACTTCTTCGAAAATATTCCACAATTACAGTATAAACAAGTCAAAACAAAAACTATTTCTTACTAAAAACAAAAATATTTCGTTTTCTATTTTTTACTCTTTGAAATATTCCACAAATATATCAACGATTAGCAATTTTCTTATAAGATTCTGAAATTTTCAGCAAAAATACCACGATGTTTACGAATTATGTTTGAGTTCGAGGATTGAATATTTTTCAAATCATTGAGAATTCTTTTCTCCGCCAATAGTTCTTATTATGGGTTCCAGTAACCCGAACTTCTTCGAAAATATTCCACACTTATATCATATATAAGCCAAACAAAAAATCTTTACTAAAAACCAAAAATGTTTCATTTTTGCAATATTTCATAATTATGTCGAAGAAGAAGAATTTTCTTATAAGATTCTAAAATTTTCAGCAATGATACCATGATGTTTACGAATTATACTTGAGTATTTGATGAGGATTGAGTATTTGACGATTAATGAGCATTTGAGTGATTGATGAGCAAGGATTGAGTATTTTGGAAAAAGAAAAGAAAATTCTTTTTTCTACCAAGAGTTAGGGTTCCATTTACTCGAACTTCTTTTGCCTATTCACAATTTTTCATCCTACCATCAAATTCCTTGATAATGATAAAAACATTTTAAGTTTACATTCCATTCGTTTTTTCTATTCGTAATAGGAACGGAAGAATCTAATCAGTTTCGTTTGAACGACTTAGTTTCCCAAAAGTTAAAGTCCTAAACAATCTTGTACAGTAGTACATCTCTCTTACGATCGTAGAATCGTAATCGTGACGAGCGACAAGCCTCTGTTCCGTATATTGAAGATGGGAGCAGAGCGTTGCAAAACAAAACAAGGAAAAAAATTTGGCTTCCTGGAATTTCGAATTTTTCTGTTAACTTTTGGAATTTTAAATTTTGGAGTGGTTTTTTTTTAAAGGAGGTCTCATTTTCACTTATTAAAAAAAATTATATAAAAAAAAAAACTCATTATTACTATTATAAACTCATTATTAAAAAAAGGGGGAAAAATATTTGGATAAATTAAGATAAAGCAGCGCCAGTAAGCATACATCTCAAAGCACCAAGTCAAGTCAAGACAAGAATTGTTTAAATTCTCGAAAGTCGGGGTTGTAATATTAGATGAATTAAAACAAATTGATAATTCATATTCTATTTATTAGGTTGGTGCATAATTATCAGGCATTTCTTTGGCTATATTTTAATAAAAATTTACAATATTTTATAAATTTATGAATGAAAATATCCTTCTACTTTTAGGTTATAAAAATACATGTCGATAATCATACTCATATTCATCGTATCATGCTATACCGCTTTGAGAAAGGATGGAAAGCAGCGCAGTCATTTCGCGATCTCAATGAACTTTCTGATAAGGGCACAATCAGCGAAAGTCGGTGCAGCGAATGGTTTGAACGTTACAAATCAGGCGACAGTAGCTTGAAGATAAGCCAGGAAGAGGCCGACCATCGGATTTCGACGACCAGGGAAAGTGGAAGAGAACAAAAGCTAGATAACTCGAATGCTGGCCGACAACTTCAATGTGGACCATTCAACCATCGTTCGTCGTCTCAAAAAGCTTGGAAAGGTATGGAAATTGGCTGGATAGGTCCCCCACGAACTCAGCTACAACAATAAAGTTGAACGTGTAGAATTTTCAACGATTTGCTTCAACGAAACGAGCGTAATCTGTTTCTGAAGGATCTTGTCACAGTGGATGAATTATAGCTTCTCTTCAAAAACCTCAAAAGAAAGTCTGCGTTTCGCCAGGAGTTTCACCAGAAGGAATAACGAAGGATGTGCACGTAATAAGGCAACGTGGTGTGTTTGGTGGGTCAGAAGAATTATCTATGGGGAAATCATATTCAAAGAGATATATTACTGGTGGAATCCAAACCAAAAATGAGTATGGGTATGATTATCGACAAGCATTTTTATAACCTAAAAGTATAAAGATATTTTCATTCATAAATTTATAAAATTTTGTAAATTTTTATTAAAATATAGCACGTCAAAGAAACGCCTGATAATTTTGCACAAACCTAATATTTATTATATAATGCCTTGGTATACAGCTCCAAATAATTTCCGTAATATAATAAACGACATGAGAATTTAGTGTGAAGAATGGCCTTCCACCAGAATTACAGGACTATCAAATTTGATGTTGCTATTACTTAAATAAAACTTTCTTCGACGTTTAGTTCGTCCTTTATTATTGTCAAAATTTTTGATTTTGTATTTTGCCTCCGGGAAAAAACCCCACATTTATAAGCGCTGTTGTAAAGACAAACAATTTTTCTGGGCAAGATATGTAAATGTGTATATTTTACTACCAATGTAACCGTGCATCCTCCTACAAATGCAAGAGTGCCTCCGGGTGTTCAGAAGAAATTATCAATTAGCCTGCGCGTAACCTAGTTGCGGGTTTTTGGCTTTTATTCTTCCCCAAATCTATAGTTATACTTCTATAAATATGTTAAATAGTGTATGTCTCTAACAGTATGTGTGTGGGGTTTGGTGCCTAAAGTACCTCAACTGAAACCTCCAGTTACGATCTGATTGCCCAACCTGTACACTACAACACCAAATAAGATTTATAAAAATCTGCCAAAGCAATAGGATTTAATTGGAATGAAGCAATATTGCAATACTGTTAAAATCAATGTTGTTAAATTGTAATTTTGCTTGGGATAACAGACGATATACGACAAGTTCTTTACTTTCATTAGTTGAGATTATAATTAATAGTTCTCCTGTAGATATTTAAAATCATTTTAATTAAAAAAATAAACAAGTGCATTTATCCGTTAAGTACCCAAATGAACAAGAAATTTGCCGGTATCTAGAAGATACAAAAAGAAAAAAGGTTACTTTTTGATAACATACGATGTTTATCCATACATAAAGAAAATTGACGAAAGTTTGACTGTAGCAATTGCAAGGTTTTAGTATTCAGAAAGTAATGCGATTTTTTTTTTATCAGAAGCAATGCAGAATTTTTCAGCTAACAACATATTTTTTTCACAACATTAAAAAAGGTAACTGTTACAGCATAATCATTGGGATAAGTCACATTAATAAAACAATGATCAGTGATAATGATCATAATTTTTCTAGGAATACTTCAAAATGATTACTGTTCTCGAGTGAGGAACTTTTTGAATTATTATGTTTAATTTTTCAAACAATTTTTTCACGTATTGTTTAAAATTCTACTGAGAATCTAAAAATCTAATTAAAGAATAAGAACAACAGCAAACGATCTTACAGAATTCCAAATTAAGACTGTTAATATCTGTTGAATTTTTTTAGAATTATTTTTTCAAACTAATCGAGTTCTTATATTATCATAGGCAGCAAGACAACTGTTGATGCTGCAAAAATCACTCCAGAATAAATGTTAGAATAATAATAATATCTGATGCGATACGTGTTTTGTTTCGTTCCAAGTTCTTTTAACATTATGACTTGTGGAGAAAATAATCCATCCATTTATCCATGAAATTGTTGTGACATTTTTTTTCTTTGCTAAAAAAAAATGTCACAACAATTTCTTGTCGTAGCCGGTCATAGTAACAATAAAACCAACAGTAACGAGATTTTTGACTCGTATATATGATAGAATCAAACAATATGCATTCATATTTAAATATTTATTGCTTTTCTCAAATATTTGAATGCAAAATCAGAAGAAAAAATCTTTTTAATCTTGAAAGATATTATCTCTGTAGAGATTAATAATTTGGAAAATTTATAGTTTGGAGCATTTTTTATGCATTGGCAAAAATTTCCAGTATTGTTAGTTATATAAAAAGATCGAAGAAAAAAAGTTTCGAAAACATAAATATGTACAGATGCCATTTTGTTTGAATAACGAATTTCGAACATTAATAAATGGATGTATTCTTTTCTCTGCAGGTTATAATGTTAAAGGAACTTCGAACGAAACTAAATCTGAAAACTTGTCGCATCAGGTATTTTTATTAACTAACTTTCTTATTCTTGTAGTATTTACTTAACCTTATTTATTTCCATTATTTTTTTGTTACAATGTTATGAACTGATTACAGTTTGTTTACATTATATCTAATGGGAACATTTTTTTTTGTTTACTTTTCCCATTACATATTTTTCCATTTAGAAATGATGAGCTGAAATAAAAAAAAAAAAAAAGAACATGAAAAAAAATATTTTTATTTTATTTTTTTCACATCACAATTATACGAAAAAAAAATCAATTATGACTAAGGAACGAGAACAATTTTGCTACTACTTTTCGAACGAGACCGATATTCGAAAAAAAAATAAATAAATAAAAACATGAATCTATTTTTTTTCGCACCTTATTTTCGCAGAAATCATTAATTGAAAATGACTCTTTCGACACAGATGACTTGGTTATCGTAATGACAGGGAAGCAAGCACCAAACGATTTCTCGGAGGGAGCATTCGAAGGTGGAGTGATGCCATTTTCGGTTCCATTGACCCGGAAACACACATTGTCTGTTTGCCTAGAGGACTGTTGCCACTCCACACGCACGTAAAAGCAAAAGCACAAAATGGAAATGTGTAATGGGAAAAGGTCGTAAACAGAGCCTCCTCTCAATGGTCGTAATCGCCTGATAGCAAACGATCGTGAGATGGCTCGAAGTAGGTGAGGTTTATAGTAGATGGAAAAGCCTGTTAACAGGTCGACAGTTTGATTGAACATCTGCAGCCCTTTAGAGGAAAAGAAATAAAAAAAAATGGTATGAATCATAAATTAGAATGTATGGTTAAGGATGATACGTGAATTTCAGTTACTACTGTTCTGGAGTGAGTTGTAGGAACTTTTCAGATGTAGTTATTTTATTATTAATCCATAGTTTGAATTATTATGTTTAATTTAAAAATAAAAAAAAATTATGTATTGTTTGAAATTCTGCTGAGAATCTAATTAAAGAATAAGAATTTAATAAGAATTATTAAATGAAGTTATTTAATTTCTAAGAAAAAAGAACTTAATTAAAGAATGAGAACAACAGCAAACGATCTTGCAGAATTCTATTCTAAATTATAGAATTCTGTAAGATTGTTTGCTGTTAATATCTGTTTGCACTTTTTAAGTTAATTTTTCAAGATAATCAAGTTCTGTTATTATTATAAAGGTAATTTCTATTTTTATTCCAATTTATATAATATTTTCTTTGATTTAACATTTTTGTTTTTAAGTTCTTTTTCTACCGAAAATATAATAAAATAATAATATTTATTTAATGTGTTGTTCACTTTTAAATTCCTCATTAGTTTATTAGATTTTTTTAATCCTAAATTTAATCCTTATTTTCTAAACTTTATAGAACAAGTTTATTGTTAATTTTTTTATTAATCAATTTTATTAAATTTTGTTAAAAATTTTTTTTTAATTTTTCAAATTTTTTTTCAAGTATTATTTAAAATTCTGCTGAGAATCTAAAAATTTAATTAAAGAATAAGAACAACAGCCAACGATCTTATAGAATTCTATAATTTAAAATTTTTAAAATCGTTTATTAATATATGTTGCATTTTTAAAATTATTTTCCAAACTAATCAAGTTCCGTTATTTTTATAAAAGTAATTTCTTCTTTTATCCACTTTATATATTATTTTTCTTCGATTTAACATTTTTGTTCTTATCTTTTATTCCCATTCGTTAAGTATTGTTTTCCATTAAATGTTTTTCTACCGAAAATAGTATAATGAAATAATAATATTTATTTAGTGTGTTGTTCACCTTTAAATTCCTCATTAGTTTACTAGTTTTTTTAATCCATTTCTGAACAACTTTATGGAATAATTTTATTGTTAATTTTTGTATTAATCAATTGTTATGATAATACTTTAAAAAATTTATCGATTATTATTTTCGTCTATTATTTAATGCATCCTTTCAATATTTTGTTCTTAAATTTAAGTATAAATGTAAACTTCCTTTCCACTTCATTAAATAAAACCGGTTACAAAATTATATTAGCATTCGATGTTAAATAAATAAAACTTCCTGGATTGCAAAATAAAAAAAATGTTATTTTTGCTAAACAGCTTTTAAATTGAGATAGGATGAAAAATACATATAATTTTGAAGGATTTTAACATGACAGATATTAGAATGTCATCGTTCATCTTTAAAAACATTTTGAACAGTAATTACCAACATAAATCAAACAGAAAAAAAATTAATACCATCTACTACTACCATCTATTAGATGTGAGAAATGTTTTTTTTTTTTATCCCAGAGACAACTGTGATTGAATAAAAAAATTAACCTGACAAAATAATAACCATGCTAAGCCTAACTTTTGCAGACATTACATTTTATTTTTGTATTGTCTGCAAAAGTTTACTATTAAGCGAGTTAAATAATACTAACTAAGCGAGTTAAATAATACTAACTGTAAACATATTTTTCATTTTTCGGATGTAAATCGTGTATTTAAAGTAATTTTTAATGTTTTTTATTTCAATGAGTGAAATAAGTTTTAAACTGTAAAAAAAAAAAAAAAAAAAAAAAAAAAAAAAAACCTTCTAGGCGATATTTTATTTTATCAAAAATGGTTACAGGATTGTAAAATCACAATTATAAATCATAGTGACATGATTTTCGGTCTGGTAAGAATTCATTCGTTTTCATGAGTTGCCAGGCTTTCTAAACATTTATCAAAGGAAAATATATAGTTAAAAGTTGTAATGGATGTATTAAGAATGAAGAACAAAGTCAATTGATGGATTGTTTAGATTAGGGGTCTCCAAACTACTATCCGCGGCACAAACCGGCCCGCGAGCACCATCAATCCCGCACGCCACAGTTTATTTTGATTATATCATAAAATTTAAGAGGCATGTTGATCGAGTGATTAGCTCTGGTGCTTTGGGCCACCACAGGGTTCGAGTTCAGACAGGGCCATGGATGTTTGTAATGATATTGAATCCACTTTAAACTGTAGGTTCCGGTCTAATATGACTGTCAGGCGTAGGGCTGACAGTCATATTAGATACCTCTTAAAAAGTACTGTCCCTTAAAAAGAAAGACATCTCATGCCTCCAAATAACTAGTAGGCAGATGGGTACAGCCCACCATGGGTTGTAGTTCCGGAGAGTAAGTTAGTTACAAAATTTACAATGTCAAGGATTCTTCTTTATTTTATAACCGAAGGCTATTTGTAGATTTTGAGTGAATCTGCGAATAGTCTCATTATGACGATTTATGTTGAATTCTTTGAGAACTGATATTGTTTCATTCCAAATTGTAAACATTTCCTTATTACTTGACTGAAATCACGAAATGTTGATGTCCCCATTGCTCTTTAAATGTTCTTCACTCAGCATATATCTTTCCTTTTTTTCCACATTTATGCAAATTCACAAAAAAGGCATGTAACTCCAAACAAAAAATAATGCCCTTGTCACTCCGCAGTCAAAATTTGAATCTGTCTAACTCTCTGTTGTCACCGATATTTATGCCACGCGTCATCGGAAAATATTTGAAACACTTGAATGTTCCACACCAGGGGTCTCCAAACTACGGCCCGCGGGAAAAATCCGGCCCGCCAGTGTCATGCATCCGGCCCGCGACAGCGAATAGCTTATTGTTGCTGTAATAAGTTGGATAAAAAAATCACAGAATGATAATAACTCGGTTTTATTGACTTGCTAGATAAAGCTTAATGACAATCATAATATGCAGAAAATTTAACTTAAGCATAACAACTAACAAATACACTCATGACCATAAATTAAGGATAATGAAGTTCAGGCAAAGAAAGAGACAAAAGCAAAACAAATTTGACTTATTTGTAAAGTCTATTTATTAAACAAAAGGTAAAGAGCAAAAATGATGCTATATGTTTGACATAATTAATAAAAATTGCGATTTTTACTCCCTGGAGCAAATTTCAAAAAAGAACCTATTTACAAAAAACAGTATAACATGGTTAGTATGATGGTTAATATGGAGTTTGTCTCCCGGACAATGCAATACAGGCCTTTCAACGCCTAGGCATGCTGAGTATCAAATTATCAATCTGATCTTGGGGAATATTACACCACTCATCAAGCAATGTCCTCCGAAGTTCCGGTTGACAGGTGGGAGGGGGTTGACGGGCTGCAATTCGTCGGCCAAGCATATCCCACACATGCTCTATTGGATTCAAGTCCGGTGAGTATGCTGGCCAATCCATACGGGTGAAATCCTCCAATTGAAGGCATTCGTCTACAATGTTTGCACGGTGAGGACGGGCGTTGTCATCCATAAACAGAAATTCAGCACCCATGGCGCCCCGAAACAAACGTACATGTTCCAGAATGACATCCCGATAGATGTGGCCTGCCATCGTTACACTCTGAACATGCAGGTCAGTTCTGGAACCAAGAATAACTCCTCCCCAAACGAGCCATCCTGCACCACCGTAACGGTGTCGTTCAATGGTGTTCTCATGGTGGTAACGGGTACTTGGCGCTCTCCATGTGAAAGTCAGGCGAGAATCAGACTGCAAACTAAACCTGGATTAGTCGGAAAACATCACACCAGACCACTGTTGCGGTGTCCACAATGCATGGTCTCTACTCCAGGTTAATCGCAGGCGACAGTGAGTTGCGGTAAGTGGAATACATCTGACAGGCCTACGAGCATATAGACCAATGTGCTCTAAGCATCTGTACACGGTCTGCCTTGAAACTGTCGTACTGGTAGCTGAAGAGAGCTGACGAGACAGGGCTGATGCTGTGCTCCGTCTGTTTCTTTTGGCAGTAACTGCTAAATACCGGTCCTCATTCGGCGTTGTAACTCGGGGGCGACCTGTCATGTAACATCTACTCACATTACCATCATCTTGGAAACGTTGCCAAAGGCTGGAGATGACACTCTGGGCGATTCCAAGTTCCTCGGATACTTCCAGCTGGGTGCGTCCACATTCCAGTCGTCCGATAATTCTACCACGTAAAAAATCATCCAAATGCTTCTTTTGTGCCATAACTATGCGGTTATTGCACTGAAAGGCTTTTAAAGCGCTTGTGAACAATTTTACTTCTTTGCCACCATTCCGAACGAAACGAAAATTTGCGCGTACTTCAAAATTGCAGTATAGTATATTGGTATGATGAGTTAAAAAGGTCTTGGTCCTTCGGACTTAATGGAGGTTTGCTTTGTCACACTACGGTCATTTTGTGCACACTTTAGGCTAATTAGACCCGACCTACAGTTTAACATGAATTCCAAATGGCTCTCAAACATCAATGTCATCGCTAGGATTCGAAACTGAAATCTATGGTACCAAAGGCCAGTGCGTTAGCCAGTTGTCCTTTAGACCCCCCGGGCTTAGTGGAGGAGTCAATGTGACTTTTAGGCTAAGAAGTTTATAAATTCCTTGTATCAATATCAAATTTATGTTTTGTTCAATGGCAAATCTAAAAGTTGCAAAACTGAAGGATATTTTTCAATTCCTTTCTTTTGCATTTAAAGTATTTTTTGTGTACTAATGATTGTGATAGAGTTTAAAATGACCATCTTGTTATATAACTTTTATCTTTATTTTAAAAAAAGTGCATATTAATACATTTTTGTTGCGATACCAATAATTAAAAATGCAATTTAAATAATTCAATATAGTAGATGTTAATAATGCGAAAAGATAAAAAAAAAAAAAAAAAATTTACAATGCTACTGCTTCTTTGAGAAATTTTTCAAAGATAAAGTAGATACTATAATTTAAATCACAAAAAATTTTTTATATAAATCTAGTTGTTTTATTTTTTTTCTCAAATAAAATTGAGACACACGTATAAACTACTCATATGTTATTCACGAAAACTATGAAATTCAAACCAGAAGTCATTTACTCATTCATAAAAGTTGAATTACGGTATAAAAGAAACTCGATGAAAGGACGAATAAGCAATCCATGGCATAAATCTTTCGTAATATGCACATTCCACCGAAACGGCAGAAAGCAGAAAAAGAAATAAAATCGTAGATGGCATTCCATTCGTTGAGCTTGATAAATGGAGTTGAAACAATGGGTGATATTTACAGTTGATGAATAGAAGCCCAGAGTCAATTTTCCTCGAAAAAAATGGCGGGAAAGCTGGTAACGCTAAGAAAATTCGAAAGATTCTTTTCAATTGTTTATATATCTAAACAAGATATCTTTAAATTAAATTTAAAAAAAATATTAATAAAACATGTCTTGGAAGACAAATATTAATTAAAACATTTTTTTAACTAAATATTCTAGAGTCAATTTTCCTGGAATGAAGGGAATGAAGCCGGAAACACTAAAAAAAATCGAATATTTCTTCACATTTGCTTATATTTCTAAACAAGATATCTTTAAATTAAATAAAAAATTAAAAAATATTAATAAAACCTCTCTTGAAAGACAAATATTAATAAAAAATATTAATTAAAACAAGCAATTCTTTTAACTAGATATTCTAATTTTCCTCAAAGAAATGGCGAGAAAGCTGAAAACGCTAAAAAAAAATTCCAATGAATTTTTCTATTTGTTTATATTTCTAAAAAGATATATTTAAATTATATAAGAAAATACATGAATGCATTAAAAAATATTAAATAAATTATGTTATTCTTTCAACGATAGTCTAGAGTTAATTTTCCTCGAAAAATGGCGGGTAAGCTGGAAATGCTAAAAAAATTCGAAAAATTCTTCGCATTTGTTTATATTTCTAAACAAGATAAATTTAAATTAAATAAACAAATAAATAAATGCATTAAAAGATATTAATTTAAATATGTTATTATTTTAACTAGTTATTCTAGAATTAATTTTCCTTGAAGAAATGGCGGGAAAGCTAGAAATGCTAACAAAAATTCGAATAATTTTTCAACTCTGGAACATCAATAAACTAGTACGATTTTATACTACTTGATTTATTTATATTTCTAAACAAGATATCTTTAAATTAAATAAACAAATGCATTAAAAATTTAAATATGTTATTCTAGACTATTAACTAGATATTCTAAAATTAATTTTCCTTGAAGAAATGTCGGGAAAGCTGGAAACACTAAAAAAATTCAAATAATTCTTCACATTTGTTTATATTTCTAAATTATCTTTAGATTAAGTAAACAAATAAATGAATGCATTAAAAATAATAATTAAATTTACGTTATTTTTTAATGAATATTTCAATTTTCCAATGGAATTTCTATATTTTTCTTTTTAATTTCCAAATTGAAATTTTAAGTATAGAAAACTTCAGCTTATAAAAATAATTTTCCTTTTTTTTTTTCCCCTAAAATTATTTTTGTATTTTGTGTTTTATTTATAGAAAACTATCCTAAAATGCAGTGAACTTTAAAACTGATAGAAAACGACTAAACAGACCCTAAATTTAAAAAAAAAAAATAGATTGTTAATTTTAAGAAAGTTATTTTCACATTTTGAATGAATTTTATGTTTAATTTTTTAAAAAGAGATAGCGTTCTCTGGATGTCTTGTATAAAACTTTTCAATTTATTTCTTTTAGAATGAGACATATTATAAATTTAATTTCCTGAAGTTTTTTTTTCTTTCAAAATGCAGCTGGCAAACACTTGGACAGCTTGGTCTTGGATGCCTTAAGGCAAGCGCTGCACAGACGTACGCACTTGGCATTACCCAGGGGGCGCGTGTAACTTGAAGATAAGCCACGGACGCGGAGTAACAATGCCCCCGCAACGCTCTACGATCCTATTAGACAGGGACCTACAGTTTAAAGGGGATTCCAACCCACTACAAACATCCATGGCACCGCCGGGACTCGAACCCGAAACCTGTGGTACCGAGCGCCAGAGCGCTAGCCACTCGGCCATTCAGGCCCTAAAATTTTTTTTTTCTTCTAATGCAGCTGGCAAATAGACCGTGATCTTTTATGCCATAAGGCTGCACCGATGTTACTCACTTTACATTACCCAGGTGACGCGTGTCACTTGATGGTAAGCCACGGACGCGGAGTCACAATGCCGCAACGCTCAACGATCCGATTAGGACCGGGACCTACGGCTTAAAGTGGATTCCGAACCACTACAAACACCCATGGCAACGCCGGGATTCGAACCCGATACCTGTGGTACCGAACGCCAGGGCGCTAGCCATTCGGCCATTCAGGTCCTTAATTTTCTGAAGTATTAAATATGATTTTCAGAAATGATACCATTTATTAATTTCAAAAATCGACTACATATTGGACTTTATTTGTAGAAAATATAATATATTTCTTTTAATATTTAGATCTTAACTTTTTCAGGACAAATGTGTTAAAAAGATAGCTAAAATAGTTTTAATTGTAGAACAATAACATAAATCAAAATCAATACTCCCCAAAAAGAAAAAAAAATGTTTGTATTTATTTGAAGGTTTATAAAATTATGTCACCCAGAGCTTTATAAAAGTTGGAATTTAAAGCAGATTTTTTAGGAAAATGTATAGTGATAATCGAAATATTGGGAAGAAAAGAAAAACACAAAAATAAGTAATACATAATACAAAATAACATTTCAAAATGGACTGATTTATTAGTATAGAAAAAACCGCTATATAAAAAAGTTACATCTCACAAAACATATCTAGCCATATAATTTTTTCATGCTTTTTTGCACATTGTATTTTTCCAAATGCGAATGCTAGATGTGTTTTTCTCCTTTAAAATTTTATGTATCAAGTACTTTATTTATATGTGAAGATTTTATTCTATGTTGTATTTTTACAAGATATATGTTATTACAATGGTTTATGATCACTATTTTTATTTCTGTGCTAAAAAATGAAAACAAATAGGAAAATTTTTATTATATTTGCCACATATGATGCAAAATTATGTATTATATTTCTTTCTTTCTTCT
Organism: Caerostris darwini; assembly: GCA_021605075.1. NCBI lineage: Eukaryota > Metazoa > Arthropoda > Arachnida > Araneae > Araneidae > Caerostris > Caerostris darwini. The sequence continues at coordinate 18,554 of BPLQ01008943.1, forward strand.
TTTATATTTCTTTCTATATGAAGATCAAGTTTTTTTTTTCTCATACAAATATTTTTTTATTGAAAAGCTAGAAAATATTAATTGATATTGCTCAGTTTTGTTAAATATAACGTATTCATCATAAAAAAAAAATACAAATGAAAAAATTGTTTTTAAAAAAGTTCACGAATTAATATTTTAAATTAAGATATGGTTATTTTGAACAATTGCATTAAAAATTGTCACGTAATTGAGGTACGTCTCGTCAATATTTTAAATGATCCATTTCTAAAATATATTCTATACTAAAATCATAAAAGAATTTAACATTAAAGAATCAAATAACAGTGAGAGAAAAGCATAATAAAGTTAGTTAATGACTTATTTTAACAAATATATTTCATTTTGTAACCGTGCTTTCTACTACGCGCTACAAGAGCGCCCCCAGTGGCGTTCAGGAGAAATGGTTAGTAGGCCTCAAGACTCTCACCAGAGAGGAAATAGAGCGCAATCACACGCTTCTGCTGAGAAACGTTTAGTTTGTAATCTCTCATTCCGAGAGGAAATATTTTCCACGCAACCCTGCTTAATAGATGGCCTACAAACTCTCACCCGGCAAGGAAGTACATTTCGCGCATCCAGCGCTTACCTGAGTATTTTTATTTTCAGCTTAGAAGTGGAATCATTCCATGAATCTATTACTACATGTCTTTAAATGTGTTAAATATTGTCTGCTTGTCTCTAATTGTTTACTTGTGGTGTAAATAAACCTGTGAGTTCTCCAACTTCTGCCACATGTATCTCAATCCAACCACACCCCAGTTGCAGTTTGGGTGCCTAATCCATAACACTACAATTTCTATTTAAATCGTTATGTTATTTTAATTAAAAACATTTTATTTGCAAACTCTACATTAAATATGCTTTTTCATAAACAATAATTTGGATATTTTACATACTAAATATGCATTACATTAGATTTAACTCATTACAAATTCATTAATTTAGTTATATTTATTAGATTAATTCATTAATTTAATTAAATTTAATTCTCAGTATTATTTATTTTTTTAATCAAATAATACAGAGAAAGATATAATTGCCAGGAAATAAAGTTTGTTCTGAAACAATTTTAACAAATATATTTCATTTCTATTTAAATCATTATGTTATTTTAATTAAAAACATTTCCTTTGCAAACTCTACATTAAATATGCTTTTTTTATATAAACAATAATTTAGGTATTTTACATACTACATATGCATTAAATTAGATGTCATTAATTTAATTAGATTTATTAGATTCATTAATTTAATTTAATTTTCAGTGTTATGTGATTAAAGAATTAAATAACACTGAGAGAAAAACATAACTTCCGGGAAATAAAGTTTGATATCAAACTATTTTAACAAATATATTTCATTTCAATATAAATTATAATGTTATTTTTAATTAAAACATTTCCTTTGCAAACTCTGCATTAAATATGCTGTTTCATAAACGATAATTTGGATATTTCACGTACTACATAAGCCTTAAATTAGATTTAATTAATTAAGAATTCATTAATTTAATTAGATTTATTAGATTAGTTCATTAATTTATTTAGATTTATTAGATTAATGTAATTATATTAATTCAGTAGTTTAATTTAATTTATTAGAATAATTCAGTAATTTAATTAGATTTAATTCTAATAACACTGAGAGAAAAACATAACTGCCAGGAAGTAAAATTTGTTATCAAACTATTTTAATAAATATATTTTATTTCTATTTAAATCATTATTGTATTTTTAATTAAAAACATTTCCTTTACAAACTCTGCACTAAATAAGCTTTTTTCATAAACAATGAATTGGTTATTTTACATACTGCACATGCATTAAATTAGATTTTTAATCTCAATAAACTATAAAGATATTTTAATGATGATAATATTATGAATAAATAACAAATAATCAGTTAATTATTTTGAGAATATCAAAGTTGGAAAATTTGTTTTGCCTATAGATTTTGGTGATTAAATATTTAATGAAATAACATTCTTGCAGCTCTATTAACATTTCACAAAACCACATGCGATACAGATTGTAAGATTGAATGTATGATTTTTTTAAACTAATTATCCTAACAAAGAATTTTAAAGAGCTTTTGAAAAATGTATCTAACAGAATACAATAAAGATAACTAAACCTTTTCTTATGCCAGGCTGATAGATTTATTAGATACAAGTATTTAACCTAAGCCTCGAGACGTTTTTATCTGACAAATATTCAATGCATCTTTTCATTATAAACTACATAATAATCATCCTGACTTAAAGTTAATGAGCCAATAAATTAGAACAGATAGCTAGAGTTTGTTAGCTTCAACAAAAATGAATACATTACAATGTTTTAATATTTTTTTTTTTGTTTGAGGGGAGGGTATTAAAAACATCGGACATTTGCAAAAATATTTTTTTGTTCCAATGCAGCTGGCGAACACTTAGACAGCTTGGTCTTGGACGCCTTAAGGCAAGCGCTGCACAGACGTTACTCACTCTGCATTACCCAGGAGGCGAGTGTAACTTGAAGATACGGACGCGGAGTAACAATGCCCCCGCAACGCTCGACGATCCTATTAGGACCGGGACCTACGGTTTAAAGTGGACTCCGAACCACTACAAACATCCATGGCACCGCCGGGACTCGAACCCGAACCCGAAACCTGTGGTACCGAGCGCCAGAGCGCTAGCCACTCGGCCATTCAGGCCCATTTACAAAAATATAAGGCCAGGTATAGTTATTAAACATGCAAGTAGGGATGGCAATACATAGTTATTCAACTTGTAGACGATGATGACACGATATAGTTATTAAACTTAAGGCGAGAATGGTTAGTTATAATAAATAAACTTATAGGAGAGGATGATAAAATATAGTTATTAAAATTGTAGGTGAGGATGGTAAGTTATAATTATTAAGTTTGTTGGCAAGGATGGTAAGATATACTGGTACTTACGTATTAAGGATACTTTGGCGACCGACTTGGCGGTTTTTAAGTGTCGCCAATCTAACTGCTACAGATTTGGCGGTTTTTAAGTGGCGGCAATCTAACAGCTGCAGATTTGCTGAGTTTGGACGCCATTTTGTAGTGCTACGAAAATGCGTATTTGGGATTAGCCAGAAACAGAACAAGATGCAATTTTATTTTTTCAGGAGCGAAATATTTTACTCCCAATTAGACTGTTTTGAATCCATGTTAAACTCTATATCGGCCTGTTTTCCATTGAAATCTGTTTGACTACTTTGTGTTTGAATAAAGTGTTTTTGATTTTACTTTGTGATTTTAAATAAAGTGTTTTTATATTTTACTTTTTTTAAAAAAAGTGTTTTGAATTTTGAAAGCGTTTTGATTTTAAATGAAGTTTTATTTTTTATTATTTGGAACAAAAATTTTTTGAAAGCGTTTTGATTTTAAATGAAGTGTTTTATATATTTTATTATTTGGAACAAAATTTTTAAGTGTAGATTGGAGCCACTTAAAATCCACCAAATCTGTAGCTGCGGTTGGCGCGTGTGCTCTTTATTGGCGCAACTGTCGCCAAGGTATCGTTAATACGTAAGTACCGATATACTTATTAAACTTGTAGGCAAGGGTTGAAAGTTATAATTATTTATTACACTTGTAGGCAAGGAGGGCAAGTTTAATCATTAAACTTGTAGGCAAGGAGGACAAGATATAGTTGTTAGCTTTGTAGGCAAGGGTTGAAAAGTTATGGCAATTTCACTTATAGGCAAGGATGACAAGATATAGTTATTAAACTTGTAGGCGAGGACGGCAAGACATGCTAAATTTGTTGGCAAGATACAATTATTACACTTGTAGGAAAGGATGGCAAAATATAGTTATTAAACTTGACGAAGATGACACGATATAATTATTAAATTTGAAAGCAAGGATGGCAGGATATAATTATTAAAGCTTTTTTCTTACTCTTGTGTAAAAATGATTATTCTCAAATAGGTTTGCGCGTCTCAATGTATTATATCGTAATCAAGTAAATTATGCTCAGCACAATTGTTAAAATGGATCATATTTTGTTGCGTTAAATATGATAGACTTGGGAAAGAAAAAAAAAAAGAAATAGCATAGATTGAGTTTCTGTAAGGGGCCTGATGGCCGAGTGGCTAGCGCTCTGGCGCTCGGTACCACAGGTATCGGATTCAAATCCCGGCGTTGCCATGGGTGTTTGTAGTGGTTCGAAATCCACTTTAAACCATAGGTCTCGGTCCTAATAGAATCGTAGAGTGCTGCGGGGGGCATTGTTATTCCGCGCCCGTGGCTTATCTTCAAGTTACACGCGCCTCCTGGGTAGTGCAAAGTGAGTAACGTCGGTGCAGACCTTATGGCATAAAAAGATCACGGTCTATTTGCCAGCTGCATTAGAAAGAAAAAAAAAAAAAAAGTTTCTGTAAATTAGCTAACCCATTACAGGAACACACTATTTTTACTACATATATAGTGCTTTATTATTATAAAATACTGAAGAAAACATCTTCAACAATAATACCTTTTAAATTTTTTTTTTATTTATGTATTTTTTTCCCGATAATTCCTTCTTGCATGCTTTCCCATTAAAAACAGTGATTTTCGATATATGATTATCCACATTGCATTTAGTAATCAACATACATTCCTCAACATGGAAGATTTATCGGCATTAAGGTTACATCAACCACATTTGCCTCTGCAGTCTCTAATTGCCAGAAAGGCAATTGAATGCCAATAAATCTTCCATGCTGCGACATTTGCAATGATCACAACCACCTGCCATCTAACTCAATCCAGCCACAAAAATTCAACCGATGATCCTTTTTTACGAAATCTCCCTTGTCGTTCTGTAAGAGGGGGGTGGGAGGGATGCGTAGGGGAGGAGGGGGTGCAGGAATCGGACAATGGCTGTGACGAAATGTTGGAAATCCAATCCGTTCCGCCCTACAAACTTCCCTCAACAGAGAGCCGTCACGCAGCTGTGGTCCATGCAGATTCCAGAGCTGCCTTCTCGGGCTAATTAATAGGGATCGCCGTGTGCTTAGGCAAATCGCTGCTCCAATTATACACGCCATAAAGTCCCACTGGAAGAATGGCTTAGAGAGTGGGTTTTATGGACAAATATCTGATTCGCTTTGTTGGACGTTATGAGTCAAAGACAGTAAACAGCAGCAATTCCGATAGCAGTCATTTAACCAGGGGTCATTCGGCCAAAAATATTTCACAGTTCTGATCAAATTTTTATATAGACTCCTTACTGTAATATAGGAGCTGCAATCTTTATCAATGGATTTAGAAAATTTGGGAAATAAATTTAATGATTTTTATGGAACTCGTGTATCTGTAAAAAAAATAATTACCATAAAATCTTTTTTTACAATTTTAAAAAAATGTAATATTTGCTTACAATATATATATATATATATATATTCCATTATATAGAGTATAATATATATATTTATTATTTTCATAACCATAGGTAACCACAGATGGTTATCAAAATAAAATAATGAATACAACTGTGAACAAACGTAACATTTAAGAATGGGCTTCGTAAGCACTATATAATCTTAGCTACCAGTTTTTTTTTAAGTATAAAAAGTATATATCATAGTACTACTACTACTACTATACTACACTACAGTACCTAGAGATGAGTTGCCCTTTTACAGTTTGGGAATGATGTGAGTGAGAAGTCTGATTAGGCTCTGACACTCTACGATCATATGAGACCGGGACCTACAGGATTAAAGTGGATTCCGAACCACTACAAACATTTTTTTTCTTTCTAATGTAGCTGGCAAACACTTAAACATCTTGGTCTTGGATGCCTTAAGGCAAGCGCTGCACAGATGTACTCACTTTGCATTACCCAGGGGGCGCGTGTAACTTGAAGATAAGCCACGGACGTGGAGTAACAATGCCCTCGCAACGCTCTACGATCCTATTAGACCGGGACCTACAGTTTAAAGTGGATTCTGAACCCCTAAAAACATCCATGGCACCACTGGGACTCGAAACCGAAACCTGTGGTACCGAGCGCCAGCCACTCGGCCATTCAGGCCCACCACTACAAACATTCATGGCAAAACCGGGACTCAAATCTGAAATCTATATATCATAGGAGTATGAGGCACTTTAATGAAGTTGTATACATCTTTGATTTTTGTCAAAAGTGTAAAATGTGAGATTTTTAAAAAGGTCAAATTGTAGGAGCCGGACTAACCGGAATAACGTGATCGGAACATCCCAGCATGAAGAATGGTTCAATATTCCTTTGAACACTATTCAGCACTTGTATGATTCGATTCCCAGGGGAATCTAAGATGTATTGCATGCCAAAGTCCTGTCCTACGCCATATTAGTAAGGGATTCCTTATAAACTCTAGGGTGTTTCCATTATTTTGATAACCATCTATATAAATATCTTTAAAAAATAATATTAAAAAAGTATCATAGAATAGCTTAAAAAAGGCAAAAGAAAGTTATACATTTTAAACACAAATATGCTGTGTTTGTAATACATTAAATCTTTTATTGTTCTTAATAACAGCATAGCTTCTATAAGATCTTCTTTCATTGTGGATTCAAGATAGTTTTTTATAAATCTTAGTGCTGAGAAGAGTCTGTCAGCACTTAATTTGTTTGCTTCTCAAGCAGTAACTGTTTTATAGCCAGTGATTGTATTATTGAAGAGAGCAATTGATAATTGCGTTCTTAATATTGAATTTTAAAATTTTTCTTTCTTTCTAATGCAGCCCCCAAACACTTAGACAGCTTGGTCTTGGATGCCTTAAGGCAAACGCTGCACAGACGTACTCACTTTGCATTACCCAGGGGGCGCGTGTCACTTGAAGATAAGCCACGGACGCGGAGTAACAATGCCCCCGTAACGCTCTACGATCCTATTAGATCGGGACCTACAGTTTAAAGTGGATTCCGAACCACTGCAAACATCCATGGCACCGCCGGGACTCGAACCCGAGCGCCAGAGCGCTAGCCACTCGGCCATTCAGGCCCCAATTTTAATATTAAGTCTTAGAAAATATAAAAATATTTTTTTAAAAATCCAGGAAACGAATTTTTAAGATGACTGCTTATTCTGACTCATCCAAATGATGAGTCTGCAAACAGAAAGGGTATAATCGGTCCCGCGCACATGTCAGTTGGCGTGAAAGTCAGTCGAGATTTGTGCCTTTTTACTGATGAGTCTAGATTTTACTTATATAGAGAGTTTTGACATGGTGGGAGCTGGAAACCCACTGTTATTGCAGTCACATCTATAAGAGAGACTAAATTTGGTGGGTCCAATGCATGATTGTGGGCAGATGTCTCAGTGGGTGGTCACACTCGTAGTCATTTGGATTGAAATTAGTTTCATGTATTGTAAACATTTTTTGACCTTTAGTGATTTGTAAGAAAATTGTCAGATATCCACTTGCAAAGGTTATAAGTGGAATTGGGCGATAAGTTTAGTTAAAAAAAATTAAAAAGATCTTTTAATTGAAGTAGTTGTTCTTGTTTGTCTAGCTATAAGATTGGTTACTCATGTTGTGGCGTGAGCTGTAGATTTTGTGGTACCTCTTATGATAAGAGGAATATGTCTAATTGTTTAAGGTTTTTCTTCATAATCTTTGTATTTACATCCACAGTTTTGCTTTACCAAAGAATCAACCTGGGTGCGCAGAAGATTTACTTCCCCGTGGTGCACCTGGTAACACATTTTAGTGGCTAAAAGATCTGCAACTTGGCATTATTATTGTTAGATTAATGAATTCTGTTTCAGCATGTTTTGTTGTATTATTTTGTTGTTTTTGTATGTTTTTTTTTTTTCGTTGCTCTTCTTTTGCTGTAACTGTTCATAATCTGCCAATAGAAAAAAAAAAAAAAAAAGAATCAACCTTAACATAAGGTTCAACTTGATAATTATTTTCAAAGGCACGTTTCCAGATTCTTTATAGGATCATTTTTGTTGCATTTAAATTATTTCACAGCTAACGTAATTGCACCTTTCTGCAATTTTTTGTTTTTCTTTTGACTCATCAAGAACTGCATAATCGCAAATCGATCTTTGTTTAAAAACTCGATTTTTTTCATCTTATTTTTTTTATAAGGGGCTGATATTCAATCGATATAAAATGATTTATTTACATCACAAGATGAAATATAAAAATAGTTATAACTCGTAAAAATTAGGTTAACATAAAAATTGAAAGATGTGTCCAAACAAAAAACAGCTCTCACGAAACATTGAATTTGATTGAAGACTTCGCAATTTTGTGCCACAACTTAACCTACAGCTGCGTTCTCAAACAATAAGCGGCCTGATGACCAATTGGTTAACGCTCTGGCTTTTAGTACCACAGGCTTCAGGTTCAAATCCAGGCTGTGGCATGGATGTTTGTGAGTGGTTCGGAATCCACGTAAACATTGGAGCCTGATGGCTAAGGGGCTAGAGCTATGGCACTCGGTACCACAGGTTTTGGGTCCAAATCCCGGCGGTACCATGGATGTTTTGGAATCCACTTAAGCCATAGGCCCCGGTCTTATATGATCGTAGAACGTCACAGAGCCCAGTCAGACTTCTCTCTCACCCACATCATTCCCAAATTGTAAAGGGGCGCCTCAGCTCTACGCACAGTGATGTGCTGTAGTGTAGTATAGTATAGTATAGTAGTCCACGTTGGACTGTAGAACCCGGGCTAATTAGCCTGAAGTGTGCAAAAAATGGCCGTAGAGCGACAAATCAAACCAAATCGTCAATAATTAACGTTTAAATATTCACTAGTTACTATTATTATGGGAAAGAGGGAGTATAGTTTATCAATGTACTATCTCTACAGATATGATATATTTGCATGCATTTATTACTTTATGTATTCATTTATTACTCATTAAGCAAAGTACCTCACGATGTAGAAATGATAAAGCAGTTTTTTTTTTTATCTCTTTGGTGACTCCAAAATAAGATTTTTAAAACTAATCCCTAATTTCAAATGCGCTTATTTAACTTAGTACACAAATCTAACAAATTTAACGCAAATAGTTAGCGTCACTATAAATAGAGATAATAAACTAACTATCCAGGTGAATCTAAAAAAATGTGTTGTTCCACTTAAAAATGCTGAGTCTCATAATGAAAGCACGTGCAGATTTAAATTAAAGAAAATAACGATGAAACTATCTCCGTTCGATTAACATATCAGAAGTATTTTCAAGATTGTGTCCTAATTTTTAAAAGGCCGAATGGAAATGAGACGTAGAATTGGTCAAATACTATGTCATGATTTTTTTATTTGAAGGTTGCGGTGTTCCATTTCATTTAAGTATAGGTTTTTGCATGTTTTATTCAGTTAAATGTATGTTGGTTTTTAATATATTCCGCCAAAACACGATATAAAATGGTAATTTTTTTCAACTACTTTGATGAGGCTCATGATTTTTTTCAACTTTCTTACATTAATAATCTAATTATGAGAAAGCCTTCATTTTTTTAAAATTACATAATAGTTATTAATATTTATGAATTCGTGAAATTATACTATTATACATAGTTTTATATATTATGCTTTGGATTTTTCAACTAAATATCTGTTATATATATTTTTTTTTCAATGCAGCTGGCAAACAGACATGGACGCCTTTGGATGCCTATAAGGGCTGCACCGATGTTACTCACTTTGCATTACCCATGGGGCGCGTGTAACTTGATGGTAAGCCACGGACGCGGAGTAACAATGCCCCCGCAACGCTCTACGATCCTATTAGGACCGGGACCTACGGCTTAAAGTGGATTCCGTACCACTACAACACCCATGGGCAAAGCCGGGATTTGAACCCGATACCAGTGGTACCGAACGCCAGAGCGCTAGCCATTCGGCCATCAGGCCCCCCAATATCTGTTATATTGTTATAATAATAATTACGTATTTTTTATAATTATTTTTAAGGAAAAGATTATTTTTAAAAAAAAGATTGGTTTGATTTGTCGCTCTACGGTCTTTTTTGTACACTTTAGGCTAATTAGACCGGACCACCTACAGTTCAATGTAGATTCCGAACCTCTAACAAACATCCATGCTACGGCCAGGATTCAAACCTGAAATCAGTGGTTCCAAAGTAAAGACCTTAGCCAATTGGCCATCAAACCGCTAAGAAAACAAGTTATCTGCTATGCTAACAACTTTCAAACTGTTAAAATTTGTGAACATGGAATATCTTTTTGCTCATTTTTGCATAAGGGATGTAATCAATTTATATTATCTATAAACATATTTAATATTTTTTTTTTAGTTTCATTATCATTCTTCTATTTTCATTAATAACATTTTCTATCTTTATTATTATTACTTTATTTCCATTAAAAGAAACTAAAAATTATCTACCCTATTCTGTAAACAAATTCCTAAACAACAAATAATGTTTTTTTTTTGGTGTGTGTGTGGGGGAATAATATTGACAAAATATTTTCTCCTTAGAAAGAAGAAAAATAAAATAATAATAATAGTAACTAATTAGAAGCTATTACTCATATGAATATTTTTATGGAACCAAAAAAAAATTTGTTTTCTTAGAATGGTAGAATAATCAAAGAAGCTTTGAGCTTTGATATTTTTTATTCTATAAATGTATTCATATGAGTAATAGCTTGTAATTAGTTACTATATAATAATAACAAAACTTATGGTTAAATCGCTAATACAGTATAGTATTCTGTACAAGTTGCAAATATAAACAAATGTGAAAAATAAACAGATTTGAAAGGTAAAAATTAATTACAATAATAACATGAAATAATCATGCAATTATTTAAGATACTTTATTTTAATTCCAAAACAGATCATTACACTCTATAATTATATACATTTATTGTAGCATTGTTTACAATTTTATTCTCTAATATATGCTTGTTTATGTATTGAGCCGTGTATACTTCTCATAACAAACAGTGCAAAAAAAAAAGTAACAATAGTTCATGACAATTACTCATTATAGACTCAACAAAAATTTTGTTAGGGAATATTTTATTTTAAAAGTCCAAAACAATGAACACATATTGCATACAGAAAAGGGAAAAAAAACCCAAAACATTCAGAAAGTTTATGCTTCCTTTGTGTTTTAAGAGCCATGGTATTGCTCGTCATCGGAATTTTGCTTACTTATATCAATTTCAAAAAAGAAACACGAAATAAACATTTGTTGCATTCAACGTTATTTAACGTGGACTTTGAACCACTAACAAACATCCATGCCATCGTCATGATTCAAACCTGAAATCAGCGGTACCAAAGTCCAGACCGTTGGTCAATTGGCCATCACGCCGCTAAGAAAAACAAGTTACTGCTATATATTAATGCTATATATATATATATATATATATATATATTGTTGCTGTTGTTTCTTATCCCACTTGGTAGATATCTAAACTAAGCCCACGAACCCGTATGGACTCATGATTGAAAGGAAAGAGGGCAGCTTCGGTTGTGATGGAGCACCCGTAGGTAGAAATCTGACTTCGCTTTCCTTGATACTCTACGGTCATATGGGACCTACGGCTTAAAGTTGATTCCGAACCACTGCATATATATATACATATACTATACTATACTATACAAATATATACACTGTACTACATGTATATACTATACCACTACTATATATATATATAATTTGTGAACAAGGAATATTTTTTTGCTAATTTTTGCAAAAAGGATGTAATCAATTTTTATTATCAATATACATATTTCGATACTTTTTATTTTCATTCTATGTCTTCATTATTATTGCTTTATTTTCATTCAAAGAAACGAAAAATAATCTTTCCAATTCTTGAACAAATTCTAAAACAGCAAATAACGTTTTTTTTCGGGGGGAGGGGGAAGTAAAATAAAATATAAAAAAAAAAAAATTTACAGCTTAGAATAACAGAATAATCAAAGAAGCTTTTTTATGTGTTATTTTGTAAAAGTATTCATATGAGTAGTTTGTAATTAGTTACTATAATAACAAGAAAACTAATTGTTAAGTCATTATTACAGTGTATACCCAGATGTTCCTTACTGATGTTATAGATGTAAACAAACGTGAAAAATAAACAGATTTGAAAAGGTCAGAATTAATTAGGAAAATAATGTTGCATTATAAATTATTTAAGATATTTTATTTTAATTCCAAAACAGATCATTACGGTTTCTAATTAAATACATTTACGGTAATATTGTTTACAATTTCATTCCCTAACATATGCTTGTTTATGTATTCAGCCGTGCATACTACTTTTCAGAACAAACTATACAAAAATATAGAAACAATAGTTTCTGACAATTACTCATTATTGACTCAAAACAATTTTTGTTAGGGAATATTTTATTTTAAAAGTCCTAAACAATGACTATATTGCATACAAAAGGAAAAAAAAAACCTACACATTCAGAAAGTTTATGCTTCCTTTGTGTTTTAACAGCCATAAAAGAATGGTACGGAATTTTGCTTACTTATATCAATCCCAAAAAAAGAAACACGAAATAAAGATTTGTTGCATTCCTTGAATTTTTATAAAGATTTATCGAAAAAAAATATTCGACGCTACAAAACGTGTTTACGAAGGAGACTCATCTCTAAGTTAAATATGGCTCCTTCATGATTTACAGGTGTCTAATAAAAAGGCACACAATTCTGTGCATCGTACATGATGTAGTTTTGTACTGGAAATAAAAAAAATAATAAAACATTTTCCAAGTAAGAAATGTCAGCATTAGAAGTGCAAATCCATCACTCAAATGTCATGAAATTGTATGCTGTACGTAAAGTAAACAAGTTGTCTCTTTACATTTTTACAAAAGATTCTTTTTTTTTTACTGTATTTCCATCGTATTTTTAATTGTCTTTTAATCAATCTTAATTGTCTTTTAATCATTCTTAATTGTCTTTTAATAATTGTATTATGATCTCTGGAATGTCCCTCCAACTACTACTACACCACACCACATCACATCACTGTGCCTAGAGCTGAGTTGCTCCTTTACAGTTTGGGAATGATGTGGGTGAGAAGTCATATTGGGCTCTGTGAAACTCTACCGTCATATTAGACCGGCACCTACGGCTTAAAGTGAATTCCGAACCACTACAAACATCCATGGCACCGCCGGGTTACGAACCCGATACCTGTGTTACTGAGCACCAGAGCGCTAACCACTCGGCCATCAGGTTCAATGTCCCTCCAACACATGGCTGGTACTCGAGAGATCGTCCTGGTGGTTCCCTGCTTTCTGGGGGCCATAGAAGCCAACACACACTCCTCACGTTTTCCAATGGACACTTGAGGATTCTCACCTATGAACAATAGTAGAAGAATTTTGAGGACTGCTCAAGCATTGTCTGTTCATATTTTCATCAATTGTTTTGATTTTACACTGGACGAGTTTTTTTTTCTGAACCTCTTCTATTCTTGAGGTTTTTAGAGGTTTATGAACTTGTGGATTTTATCTAATTGCTAGACCATATCGGGATCAGAAACAACAACAAAATTTGTTAAAGTTCACTCCTGTGCCAACAGAAGCTCAAATTTTTGCTACAGATACAGTACGATGCTCTGCAGCCATGAGACGAATACAGCAGTCGTTCCTCTCAGTAATGGCCCATGTGCTATTGTACCCTGGTCTTTTGAGAAAGTACCTTCCCGTATTCACTGCTGTTACTTATCATGTACAGTAGGGCCTGAATGTCGAGTGGCTAGCGCTCTGGTGCTCGGTACCACAGGTTTCGAGTTCGATGGATGCGATGTTCGGCGATGCGATGGATGTTTGTAGTGGTTCAGAATCCACTTTAAGTCGTAGGTCCCGGTCTCCTATGACTGTTAGGGCGTCACGGAGCAAAAGTCAGACTTCTACCTACGGGTGCTCTATCACAACAGAAGCTGCCCCTTTCCCTCCATCCATGAGTAGATCACTCATGAGATGTCCGTCCCGCACTGCAGGACATTGAGGATTAGTCACAACATCATGCACAATGTCTATTCCTGTCAAGTCTTTCTGCAATATCACTTTCTGCAGCACTCAACGCCCGATCCGGAAGATAAATAATGCTCACGAAGCTTTCATCGCATATTTAAAGCAAACAGGATTTTCATGTTCATAGTGGAATTACTAACCATCTTTTCAATAGCCGTGTTTTTTCAATAGCCATCTTTAAAATATGTAAACACGTTTCTCGAATTTTGTTTACCTATCACAACTCTTTCTTCGTATAAGGATTTTATTTTTCGCTAAGTAAGATTACTTTGGATTATTCGTTAACTCAAAACCATTAGTTGTCATCTGAGTCGTTAAAGATTCGGCATAACTAGTTACTTTGAAACTTTCCCGTAATCTTTTTGCAGCAAATAAGGGAGAATATGATTATCGAAATTATATTACAGTACTAGAATCCTGCTGCACCCTGAAAAAGTCGCTAATGTTGCAATCCGGGATATATTGCCAATTCTTTTAGGACTGTACTAGTTGATTTCGAGGAATTAGGTTTTTTTTTCTTTTTAAATATTATTTAATTCAGTGATTCTTTCAATTTTACTTTCCGTTTCATTTTTTAAAAAAATTCTGATTATTTAACGAAAGATCTAAAATAATAAAATTTTTGTTATTTTTAAGTTAATATTAGAAAATTCTGGTGACAACTTTGGCTCATTTGGCGATCAGCTTGGCTCAAGAGGTACAGGATTCTAGAATTTTATCGATGTCAGAATTGAGAAAATAAATTTGTCATAAACAAAACATTTATTGGCTTGACTTGGTACTCTATACCAGGGGTATCAAACTACGGCCCCCGGGCCAATTCCGGCCCGCCAGTGTCATTAATCCGGTCCGAGACAGCGAACAGCTTATTGTTGCTGTAATAAGTTGGATGAAAAAACACAGAATGATAATAACTCGGTTTTATTGACTTGCTTGGTAAAGCTTAAAGGCAAGCATAATACACAGAAAATTTAACTTAAGCACAGCAACTATCAAGTAATTGAAATGAATCCCGCTAACATTATAAACTAGTTGAACATTCCGCGGTTACCCTCGCTAGTTATGTTGGGTTAAGAGTATCGCATATGTATGTATATCGATGTTTGGAATACATATATCCTGAAACAAACATATGATTTTTATCCTGAAAATCCCTCAGGAACGGAAAAGCTAAATTAACGCGAATGAAACTGTGGGATATCCACTTGTAAAAAAATACTAATGAGGTTTATGTAATTGTGATTTTTCACTGACAATAAGGGATCAATTTTACTTGTACCAATTATTAAAAGAGATTTAAGATGCTCATCGGTTAACTTATATCTATAAACATTCTTTGTGTACTTCATTTTAGCAAGCGTATGCTTGCTCAGAGGGCGTACTCGGCGACTAATCGAAAAATTATAGATAATGGCAAAAAAATTAAAACGGTTTTGGCCCTCGGTACTTACTGGAGTAAACAGTATGGCCCGAAAGCTGAAAAGTTTGGAGACCCCTGCTCTATACTGTTGCCACACATATAGAGTGAAGTTTAAGGTCAACAATACATTTTAGTGCCTAATGACATAAGTCGTAAAAGTGATGTTTACAATAGTTATTTTTAGTTTATAATATTTGTGTGATGTGGTTTTCTGTGAAAAATTATGGGGCTCGTAAAAAAATTGACCAGATAGCAGCAAATAATTTTTTTTTCTCCAAATAGTGTGCATTTTTTTTTTCTTTTTTTGCTAAATTCGCTTTTTTGCCATGAATAACAATCGTGTAATTTAGTTTAAATTACGACTGTCACATTAATTAGTTCCGCTTTGACATACAATTGAAAAAATTAATACAAGTATTTCCAAAGAACAAAATCTGCCTGTGGGTAAATAAAATACTGGAAAAGTATATTTTGAATGATGCATATTATTTTGAAAAAAAAATGCATGGCATACAAAAATTTACGTCTCCTAAAATAATTCATTGAATATACAGATTTTAAAACTATTTTGAGTTTTTCAACTGAAACAATAAACCCACCCGAAATTGTTATCTGTCACTTTCAACAAATTGTTCATATTTTCTGAAGATGGTTCGTAAAGACAAGCCAAGACGAGTATCTTCTGTTTGCCGACATGAGGGATTTTCTTGTAAGCATTGTTGTCCAAATCCCCATCATTTCTCTCTTTCCATGTTGTCTGGATTTGCATAGACACGGCTCACTGGCCAGATACGCTCTAGTTGCCGAATCCAGCCAAATAAAAATAAACGACATCAGATGAGATATTTAAAGACATCGGAGATAAAATCCCCGATAAAATCAACTTTCTCGCCAAAATCAGACTCGGCATTTTTTTTTTTTTTTTTTTTTTGAGTAAGATTTGATTTCGTTACGAATATTAAGTGAAAAAGCACAATTTTCCGTATATATCTTTTGATAATACATGTTAATTAAAACGATGGTACAAAAAGAAAACGTATCTACTATTTATGTAATAAATTTCATTTACAAACACTAATATAACGTGAAAATATAACTTTTCTTAAAATTTGAAAGTTATTGTTCTAATGCAGCTGACAATACAGAGACAGTTTGTCTTTATGACATAAGCAAGGGCTTTACCGCTGTTACTCCTTTGGCACTACCCAGGGGGCACGTGTATCTTGAAAATATGCTATATATGAAGATATGATAAGGACGCGAGCAACACTGCTCCAGCAATACTCCACGATCCTATTAAGGACCTCGTTAAACCGAGGCGAAGACGTACGAAGATGCAGCCGGCAAGCGACCAAATTTTTCGACCAGTTCACAGCGCTAAAACGGCCATCAGGTCCCATCAAATATTATTACGCATAGTCAAAAACCGCTTGGAAGTTGAAAAGTTGGGCTACTCCACGCGGCGAACACCAAACCGGTTTCAGGCGACCGCGGTGAGGTCAAATTTTGGGCGCGTGTCATCTTGAAGATCGGACGCGGGTAACAAGCACGACGCTCTACGATCCTATTAGGGACCTACAGCTTAAACTGGATTCCGAACCACTGCAACATCCATGGCATCGCCGGGAGTCGAACCCGAAATCTGTGGTACCAGTGCCAGAGCGCTAACCACTCGGCCATCAGGTCCCATCATATTATTATTGCGTTCACCAAAAAATAGCTTGAATTAAAAACTAAATTTACGAATATGTATCAATTTTCCTTTACATTTACAGTATCAGTAGGATTTTAATATTTTTTAACATTAGTGTAATATTATCCAAATTACTGGCATTATCAAATTAAATGAGTTCATTTTTTTTAAGAAAGAAGATATTCAATTTTCTAAAAGCTATAAAATATACTGAATGTCATACAAGGATTGATACTTTAATACTGAATGTTTGAACATCAAATAATATTATTTTCACAAGACTTTTATTTAGGCCCCAATTTGAAAGTTATATTCTCAGGTATTTGAAAATAAAACTCATTTCGGCAAAGGTATATGTGGTCTGGTCACGGATAACGTGGAATGGTAAATATCTGGATTAATGGTGGAAATGGATGAATCTATTACTTGTTAAGGGTGCTAGTCTGATATACAAGGCACAAAGCTGCTTTGAAAACAAGTACTATAAAAAAAAATTTCTTTTAAAGTCAATTCCTCCTTTTTTTTTCACTATATTGCAGAAAGTCTTTCATAAATAAAGTTGAAATTTTCCTCTTGCATCTGGCGCCATCTATTAGTAGATACATGCAACTTAAATCTAAAAAAACTATATTTAATTAATGAATTAATACTTGAAAAAACTGTATTAACATCACGTGTCATCCACTACAAGTTCCAAAAAAATGTATTTGAACTTGAGTGGATGAATAAAAAGTATTTCATTAGCGATTGAAAATTTGAACAAGATATATATAGGGAGAGTGCAAGCTAATAGTAGGAATTGAAAAAAAAAAGCTGTTAGTAAGTTTTCTGGTTTCATTTGTTTTTCTTTTAATATCGTGAAATCTAAAATTTTAATTATTAAAAATTAAAATATCTCTTAAATGGCATTTCTTGTTTTTGAATCCACCTGGCTCAGCAGCTTGCCAATTTTCCATGCAATCGGCAGTTGGACTATATATTTTCTTTTTGTACCATTCAATTTCAATGATACAAAATAGATGTTTGCAAGGTGAATGATGGTAATGTTCAGTTTGAATGTTGAATAATTGTAATGTTTGCTATTTCTGAAATTCTTACTGGAGAAAGCACTGTTTAAAACGATGGCACTTCATTACGTTGGCTTAGCTTGATTTGCTTATCAAATGCTAATATAACATGAAGATTAAATTTCAAAGTTGGGTGCGCAAAAGATCTACCTCCCCGTGGTGCACCTGATAACACTTTTTAGTGGCTAAAAGATCTGCAACTCGGCATTATTGTTAGATTAATGAACTCTGTTTCAGAATGTTTTGTTGTATTTTTTTTGTTGTTGTATGTTTTTTTTTTTTTTTTTCGTTCTTTATTTGCTGTAACTGTTCATAATCTGCCATTGGAAATAAAAAAAATTTCAAAGTTTTAATTGGCAATATTGACAAGTTTGTTATTTCTGAAATCCTCAATTGTTTAGAATTATTGTATTTCGCCCTATTGGCTAAAGATATGGGTAAAATCGAAGAATAAGGGTCGTTCGGATTTGGCGTCCAAAAAAATTCTTTTGAGATTTTAAGTAACTCAAGATAAAAGTTTTCCTAGAAATGAACTTCTATTCGTGTTTCATATAAGTTACGAGTTTCAACCTCCAGTAATGAAATAGTATTTTGTAAGTCATTTCAGATTGGAATACTTTATTCCGATATCAGTAAAAAATTCCACGGCCTAATCTCAAAATGGTGCCGTTGGTATTTGGCGACTTTTTTGTGACAAGATAAGTCATCAAATGTGGTAACCCGGATTTCTTGTACTGTTTGCAATTCACTTTATTTACAATCGCGAAAGAATTTGGCGAAAAGAATTTTTGACGCCAAATCCCAATGGCCCCTATTCTGCAATTTAGCCAAATCCACCAATTTCTTATAAGGTAACAGCTAATCGAATTTCAAGACACGGATAAAGTTATGATTATTCGGTATAAAAAGTTGTTCTCAAAACTGGAATCCGTTACTAGTTAAAATTTTGAGACATTTGCGATTAATGCAAAGTTTTGTGTTGGCATAACAAGTATTAATGTCAACACAAAAATGTTCGAATAATTGAAAACAATAACATTAATGTCAACACAAAAATGTTCGAATAATTAAAAACTAACATTAATGTCAACACAAAATTTTTCGAATAATTGAAAACAATAACATTAATGTCAACACAAAATTTTCGAATAATTGAAAACAATAACATTAATGTCAACACAAAATTTTTCGAATAATTGAAAACAATAACTTTAATGTCAACACAAAAATTTTCGAATAATTGAAAACAATAACTTTAATGTCAACACAAAAATGTTCGAATAATTGAAAACAATAACATTAATGTCAACACAAAAATGTTCGAATAATTGAAAACAATAACAGTAACATATAGCAGATATATTCAATTTTGTTTAGATACGTTTTATTGATAATTTAATATGATAATTATTAGCGATAATTTAATAATATTTTACAAAATACAACAAAATCTCATCAAAAAATTAAAATAACTTACATAGCATAATATTTTATTATAATTGTAAAAGAAAACAATTTTCATTTTAATTCACAACAAAATTTCAACTACATACTTGAATATTTATGAATTATCTATGGTTTCTATTTTAAAACAGCCTAAATTTGATGAAAGATCAATAGAGTCTTAAAATATATTTTTCTTATACATTGGATTAAAATATTTATTATTAATAGTTTAATTTTAAGCTTGATTTTTGTACGAGATTAAAAATTAGTTGTATGAAAATTTGAATAATCCATACTACTTATATTTCCTTTAAAAATCGAATTTCATCTATCAAATAATAAGTATTAATAAAAGAAAAAAACCGTTACTTTCATTTGCTTTAAAACGTCAGAAATGAAAAATAGAGAAAAGCATAAAAAATTCATTAATCTACTTTCTAATTCTCGTACGCTGAGTGATTAAAGTTGACTGGTACATTTAAATCCGGGTCAGATCAGTAATTTCCTTAACTTCCAAATTCTATTGTATTAATACCTTTAGCAACTTGTAGTTTTCGCTTCCATTTATTTTTAAAAATGTCAAGCTTTACATTACGTTTTTACTTTTACTTTTAATTTTTTTTAATGAACAAGTTTCTTTCAACTCGCTATTACAGGAAGAAAATACAGGAAACTGCAAAATCAATTGTTTTTGCGATGCTGGAATGCCAGATTATGAAGAATTATAGAACATAGGAAATATTTAGCAATACGCTTCTACATTGAGATTTAAGAATGATTTGTTTTATTTTAGGAATCTATGGGGGAAAAAATTCTTAAGAATGATAATTAAAAATTGGAACCAAGACTGAAAATTAATTACTTTCCCTAAAATTAATGTAAAAATACTTTTAAATGTTTTTGAATGAATTGGATATTTTTTAACAGAATTAAAATATTATTATTTTGTGGTGATATCTCGATAAAGTAGTATTTCGAAATCTGAAATCAATCAACTAACGGAAGTTTGGTTTTTCAAGACACACAATTTGCATTGATTCGAATTTATATAATTTTTTTTGTATATTATAAAACTATATAAATTGAACGATATCTTTAATTAAAAATTAAAACGTTCAGAACAAAAATTTAGAATTTTCTACATGGCAATTATTCTAATGCACCACAATTATTCTAGTTTTTAAATTTTTATCTGAAATAGTTAAATATTTCCTTTGTACTTTAATCCAACTAAGTATGTTTACTAAAAATTGAAAAAGAAAATAAGACTAAAAAGCAATTCTTTTGAAAATATTTAAAGGAAATTAATTAAAAAAATTAATAACAATTTATTAATATTCGAAAAAATTCAATCATACTTTGAAATTGAAAAAAATTCTAAACAAGATTAGAAAAATTGTTGTTGAATAATTGTTTCAATTTTATTCAACGAATTATTTAATGTTTATGACTTGAGTACCATTATTTTCAACCTCAAAATTTTATAGAATTGTATTTTATTTAAGACATTTTTCTAAAAAATTTATAAAATATTCCTTAAAATTAAGTACAATTTAATATTTGATTTTGCACTATAAACAACATAATTATAATGTATATTAACCATTTCGTTGTATGACGTAAATAATTCAAAGGTATAAAACAAAACAAAAATTCTCGCTTTTCAAGTAATAAAAATACAAATGGCTTCACAAACCTTTTAACTATACACATATAATATGTATATATTATAAATTATATATGTATATAATATAAATAATATATAATATAAAAATTAAAAATAATATATATTATAAAGGTTTATAATAAGCCAAGAATTTTTAGAACTTTTTTAAAACTTTAGAACAGTGATACGCTTATACACTCAACAGCCAAACCTTTATGACCACCTGTCAATAACGAGTTGGCCCACCTTTGGCGTGCAACACAGCTTCAACCCGCCTTGGCATGGATTAATACCACCACTTAATACCAGTTAAATACCACTTCCACCTGATCACTTACGTCATCGGGCGAGTTCAACAATATAGGTAGGTAATGTTTTGGCTCTTGAGTGTATACAGATCCACTAATATCGGGAAAGAAAGTAGGTATTTTTCAGTTTGGGAGGTGCAAGCGATACATCGCCAAATATTACTAAATAAAACACATTTTGATTTCTTTTCTTTTGTTCATATTTCTTAAATTTATTAAAAGAATTATTTCAAATGAAATGAGTTATTCGTTTAATGAAAATTAGTTGTTTTATTTTTGAAATTGTTTATATTGGTGGTTTGCTGTATCGACGCCAAAACGAAAAACCTAAAGTTGGCAAAAAATGACAGCCTGGCTATCGGAAAAATACTAAAATGTACACCAGAAGAAATAAATAGCGTAACACAGGATTCTTTTTCATTTCCTTCTATTAGCTCACACTCTTCCTATATATATATCTTGTTCAAATTTTCAATCGTTCATAAAATACTTCTTATTCATCCACTCAAGTTCAAATACATTTTTTTTTAACTTGTAGTGGATGACACAGGATGTTAATGCAGTTTTTTCAAATATTAATTCATTAAATAAATTTAATAAATTCATTTTAGTTTTTTTTTTTAGATTTAAGTTGCATATATCTACCAATAGATGGCGCCAGATAAACTTAAAAAAATGATTGAAAATTATTTATAAAGGACTTTCTGCAATAGAGTAAAAAAAAAAAGTAGGAATTGACTTTAAAAAATGTTTTATTTTTATTTTTTATTACTTGTTTAATTTCAGCTTATATAAGGGTTTTGAATTTGGTAAATGCTTTGAGGATATATATATATATATTCTATATCTGTGTGTGTATAAAGTAAAAAATAAATAAAAATAGAACAACATAGAATAGACACAAGCAAACATATGAGAATTTAGCCCTTTTAAAATGGTAAAATATCATGTTTTTAATAAGTGATATTATTCTAATTTCGCGATTTTTAATTTACATAATTAATTCGTAATGTACTATATATGATAAATTATTCGTTTTCGGAATCATG
Source organism: Caerostris darwini (assembly GCA_021605075.1). NCBI lineage: Eukaryota > Metazoa > Arthropoda > Arachnida > Araneae > Araneidae > Caerostris > Caerostris darwini. The sequence goes on from BPLQ01008943.1 coordinate 41,230, forward strand.
GGTTTGGTTAAATTTCAAAGTTCTATAAATTAAAAAAAAATCTTTTATTTGCAGACCTGAAATAATACTTTAGTTGATGCAATGGGAATACTAATACTTTAGTTGATGCAATCTTATTGAAGAATTAAATACAATTTTCTGAACGATTGCATTACAGATTTGATAAATTTTGCTGCGAAAAAAAAATATTAAACTATACATTTTTCAAATAATAACACTATTTTCAAGCAAAATAAAGATAATTAATTAATAATCGTTTATATTAAAACTTTGGTTAAAAAAATTAAAAACTAGAATGGATCATTTTTTTATTTGTAAAATGTTCCTTTTTTAATTTCGTATTTACAATTCATTTATAATATTTGACTCGCGGCAAATTGAAGACGAAAATTCGGGTTCGAAACTATTTTCGGTGTGACTTACAGCGGCTGTTTTCTGAAAAGAGCAGACTCGTCCGGAGATTAAAACAATATATGGATCTTGCATCATCAAACAGCTTAACTAGTGGAAGTTTTGCGCGTTTTCTACCGTACAATAAACAAATTAGGGATATTTTTTTCTAATGCAGCTTGTAAACACTTAGACAGCTTGGTCTTGGATGCCTTAAGGCAAGCGCTGCACAGACGTTACTCACTTTGCATTACACAAGGGGCGCGTGTCACTTGAAGATAAGCCACGGACGCGGAGTAACAATTCCCCCGCAACGATCTACGATCACATTAGACAGGGAACTACGGTTTAAAGTGAATTCCGAACCACTACAAACATCCATGGCACCGCCGGGACTCGAACCCGAAACCTGTGGTACCGAGCGCCAGAGCGCTAGCCACTCGACCATTCAGGCCCAATTAGGGATATTAGTACTCCAAAAACTCATCACAGAAGGCAATAAAAGCTCTTCAATCCTTATTCGTCAATGGGTTGTTTGGGTATATATCAGTGGAACACGAGACCCAATGATGTGAAACAACAACAATCTATTTTTAACAATTAAAATTGACAATTTTATTAATTTCATACTTTAATAAATGTTTCTTTCAAGTTGTAAACTTTTTTTTAATTTTAATTATTTTTATTTTTAATTAATAATTTTTTTTTTTCAAATTTAAATGTATTTTTTTTCATTCAAAATAGATAATATTAATAATCAAATGAGGAAAAAAATAAAATGTTATGCAATTAAAAATATATAACTATATTTTTTTTTCTAAATATCTTATGCCACAGTTATTTTCTTTTCGCAAAGCAAAACAATTTTATGTTGATAAAACGATTTTACAAGTCGATTACGATTAAAATGACATTAAACGATTTTATATGTTGAGTTTATACATTAAAACATACTCAAATTTAAATTGAAATTAATTCAAGTTTGAGTAAAACTTTCAAACATAACAGATATGTATTTACTCACCGATATCAAATATTAAGAAACAAATATTTTAGAGCACTAAACAGCTCAGCGCTTCGCTATCAAAAATGTCTGTTTCAAACATAATCTTATTCTACCTATAGCACGCGAACTGAAATTTATTTGAACTTCTATAGGAAAAATAAGTTTTATTTTTTATCTTTTATAATATACTGTTTTTTTACTCTATAAAAGTTCAATTAATTTAAATTAAATAATTGGCTTTTGCAATTTATTAATTTATTTTCTTTATAATATACCTATTAACTTCATGAGTAGCGGAAATATTATTCTAATGCCGTAAAAAAATTGTTTTAAGAATAATTGAATAATTATATTTTTTCAAAGATTCGCCATTGATAATTGTAATAGAAAAGATAAAATTTTTTTTTTTTAAAGTAACAAATTGAACTAATTTAGTTAAATACATTTAAAAAAATATTAAAACCAAGAAATATTGCACACAAAATTAAAAATTTAATTTCTAAAAAATTAATTAAATAAATTAAAAATTAAAATTTATTTTTTTTTCATTTTTGCCAGCTCATTGATTACATTAAAAGTTCTGAAGTGCCTACGTAAATTAATCTATGAAAACCTCCTCATTTTATAAAAACATTATTTCATCAACGCAGAATAATTTTTACAAGAATAATTGGAATAATAATCTTTTTTTTCATGCATTCGCTACCAATAATTGTAACAGAAAAGATAACATATTTTTAAAAGTAAAAATTTTTACATTGCACTAATTTGGTTGAAATACATTAAAAAAGAGAATATTAAAACTCAAAAAATACTGTACAAAAAATTTAATTATTATTTTAATTTCTGAAAAAATTAATTAAACAAATAAAAATTTAAATTCAATCTTTTCACTTTTGCCATTACATTGCGAGTTCTGAAATGCCTATATAAATTAATATATGAAAACCTCATTTAATAAAAATGTTATTTCATCGAACGTGGAAAAATTGTTTCAAGAATTGGAATAATAATCTTTTTCGTGTATTTGCTACTGAAAAACAAACATGCAGGCAACAGCAATGGATATACCATTTCTGAAGTGCTTTTATAAATTAATTTACTGAACATTCTCATCGAATGAAAGCTTTATTCCATCGATGTAGGATAACTGTTTCAAGAATATTTGGAATAATAATCTTTTTCGTGTTATTTGCTACTTACACTCAAGAGCCAAAACATTATGACCACCTGTCAATAACGAGTTGGTCCACAAAATTTTGGCGCGCAATGAACAGCTTCAACCTCAAACCTTGGCATGGATTAATACCACCACTTAATACCAGTTGGGACATTTTCGTTGTTTTGGCATTTCCACCTGATCACGTTTGCCTTCCACGTCATCAAAATGGTGTCAAAAGTCAACAAATTGCAAAATGTAGGGGTGGTCATAATGTTTTGGCTCTTGAATGTAAAAGACAGATAGAAATACAGTCGAGAGCAATGGATATACCAATTCTCCAGTTCTGGAGTGCTTATATAAATTAATCTATGTAAAACTACTCATTGAATAAAAACATTTCACCAACGTAGAATAATTTTTACAAGAATAATTGGAATAATAATCTTATTCGCGTATTTGTTATTGAAAAGACAGATTGGCATAATAGGCAATAGCAATGGATATACTAGTTCAGGAATGATTATATAAATTAATTTACGAAAACATTTTCATTTTGTAAAACCTTACTTAGAACAGCTTAAGTGTACAACTATTAATCAAGGGATAGAACAAAGAGAAATTTTGGAATTCTAAGAGAATACACTTAGAATATCATAATTTCTCAGCTCTTAAATTGAATATGGTATCGGGCGCACAATGGCCAAGTAATGGAACATCAAGAGATCGAAAAAACCAAAGAAATTATGAAAGTTTATGTGAAAACACTGAAAATTTCATAATTTCTCAAATGTCAAATCAAATAAAGAATTTTTTTTCATTTGTAATCTATTTTTGCAGTTAAAACTTTTTTAAGAAATAGTTATTGCATAAAGTTAAGAATATTTCAGTCAACAATGTGAATTATGAAAGATTCGCAATATTTTTAAATTTTCCACTACATTATTAAACAGAAAAATTGTAAGCAAAATTCAATAAATATACATTAATAAAGATAAGCATGTTCAAACGCAGAATTCAATCATCCTTTTTTGCAGTAGTCCTTTTAAAACTTTTAAAAAAATCGAGTCTTTTTCACTTTTTTCTTTTATTTTTTTTTTGAGGGGAACAAGAAAAAATTATGCAATTATATTTTAAGTAAAACACATAACAAAGCAAATGCAGGATTTATATTTTTTTAACCAAATTTACTTTTAGAAAATATATGTACTAAAATACAGAAAATAAATTCACATCGATATTTTCCTCACATTTAATTTTTGATTTCATTTCTAAAAAGTGACAAAATGTGCTCAATGATCTAAAAATAATTTATAGAAATATATTTTAATTTCTTATTATAAAAATATTTATAATTTTGCATCTAAAACTGCAATTAAGTTTTATTCCTAGTAATTATTATAATTATTAATATTGTAAAACTGAGCGACTACATATTTATCGTGAAAAATAATCATTCAAAAAACAGAAACTCACAAAAACCAAATTTTAAAAATTAAATATCTTAATTTAGAATTCTTCATTTGCTTGGATAAAACCTTCCATATCTTAAAAATCTTATTATAAAACTGAGAGATTACATATTTACAGTGAAAAAAAAATAATAATTCGAAAAACAAATCAATAAATTTTTACAAAGTAATCAACACCAAATCAATTTTTACAAAGTAAATATCTTAATTTAGAAATCCACATTTGCTTGGATAAAACCTTCTATATCATAAAAATCTTATTCTAAAACTGAGAGATTACATATTTGCCGTGAAAAATAATCATTCAAAAAACAAAAACTCACCAAATTAACTTTTACAAAGTAAATATCTTAATTTAGAATTCCTCATTAACTTGGATAAACCTTCCATATCATAAAAATTTTATTCTAAAACTGAAAGATTACACATTTACCGTGAAAAAACTGACCAAATCAATTTTTACAAAGAAAATACCTTAATTTAGAATACCTCATTAGCTTGGATAAAACCTTCCATATCATAAAAATCCTATTCACTGTAAATATGTAATCTCACAGTTTCATATTTACAGTGAAAAGTAATCATTCGAAAAACAAAAACTGAGCGATTACATATTTATCGTGAAAAATAATCATTCGAAAAACAAAAATTCACCAAATAAATTTTTACTAAGTAAGTATCTTTAGAATTCCTTATTAGTTTGGGAAAAAAACCTTCTATATCATAAAAATCGTATTCTAAAACTGTGAGATTACATATTTACCGTGAAAAATAAACATTCGAAAAACAAAAATCCACCAAATCAATTTTTACAAAGTAAATATATTAATCTAGAATTCCTTATTAGCTTGGATAAAACCTTGCATGCCATAAAAATCTTATTCTAAAACTGTACCTTGAAAAATAAACATTCGAAAAACAAAAAGTTCATCAAATAAATTGTTACAAAGTAAATTTTTTTCTGAAACTGAGCGAATACATATTTACCATGAAAAAATAATCATTCGAAAAACAAAAACCTCAACAAATCAATTTTTACAAAGTAAATATCTTAATTTAGAATTCTTGATTAGCTTGGATAAAACCTTCTATATCATAAAATTCATATTCTAAAACTGAGCGATTACATATTTACAGTTATAAATAATCATTCGGAAAACAAAAACTCACCAAATCATATTTTACTAAGTAAATATTCGGTAATAATATATAAAGGTAGTGATAAATAATATAAACATTTGGTAATAATATATAATATACAAAATGAATATCTTAATTTAGAATTTCTCATTAGCTTGGGAAAAAAATCTACTGTATCATAAAAATCGTATTCTAAAACTGGGCGATTACATATTTACCCTAAAAAATAATCATTCGAAAAACAAAAACTCACCAAATCAATTTTTACAAAATAAATATCTTAATTTAGAATTCTTCATCAGCTTGGATAAAACCTTCCATATCTTAAAACCCTTATTCTAAAACTAACCGATTGCATATTTGCCGTGAAAAATAAACATTCGAAAAACAAAAACTCATCAAATCAATTTTTACAAAGTAAATATCTTAATTTAGAATTCCTCGTTAGCTCGGATAAAACCTTAAATATCATAAAAAACTTATTCTTAAAACTGAGCGATTATATACAGAGTGAAAAAAAATCATTCGAAAAGCAAAAACTAACCGAATCAATTTTTACAAAGCAAATATCTTAATTTAGAATTCTTGATTAGCTTAGATAAAACCTTCCATATCATAAAAATCTTATTCTAAAACTGAGAGATTACATATTTACCGTGAAAAATAATCATTTGAAAATTAAAAAATGCAAAGACTCACCAAAATCGTTGATAAAATTACTCCACACGAGTTTTCTGTAAGCGATGCAAAATGCAAATCCTACACCGGAAAAACACCGATGAAAGGCACTCTAACAATGGAAGACCGTACACGTAAAAGTAGCCGAGCGACTGTCGGCAAAACAGCTGGACGCCGATATACCTGGGTGACCTGAGCGTCTGTTTACCAATGAGATCTGACACCAGAATCGTCGCCAGATGGCGCTTCTGGATACTCACCGAGCGTAAACAAGAAACTTAAAGAAGACTTGGAAACTGGTTGAAAAAAAGTAATAAGTTGTTCTTGTAGTATAAAAAATATTTTATTCTCGATACAATTATTTTTATGTGAATCTAACTTTTGAATCTTTTATTTTTAAATGCTTAATTTCAGATTTATTTATTAAATTTGAAAATGTATTTAAAGAATTCTGGAATTTTCCCCTAGTCTTGGAATATTTATAAGATAAATAAATAAAACCTTCTAAAACAATTTTTCATAAAAACACTATGCATTAAATATAAATTTAAAATGTAAATAATATATATATACTCGTATATATATATATATTTGTATTTGTTTTTAAATGTTTTAGACAGCGATTATGAAAATTTAACTTGATATATTTGCTTATTTATTATGGGGCCAGGTGGCGCTTTTGGATACTCACTGAGCGTAAACAAGAAACTTAACGAAAACTTGGAAACTGGTTGAAAAAAATAACAAGTTATTCTTGTATTAAAAAATATTTTATTCTAGATATTATTATCTTTATGTGAATCTAACTTTTGAATCTTTTATTTTTAAATGCTGAATTTCAGATTTATTTATTAAATTTGAAAATGTATTGAGAAAAATGTTGGAATTTTTCCCAACCGTGGAATACTTAGAAGATAAATAAATAAAAAATTCTGAAACAATTTTCATAAAAACACTATACATTAAATATACATTTAAATGCAAATACTATAGTATACATATTTGCATTTGTTTGTAAATGTTTAGACAATGATAATTTAACTTTAACTTGATTATTTTTTTGTTTATTTATTGTACTATTTGCAGATATTCATAAAACCTTTGTTTCTACAATGTAAGTTCGTTAAATTTAAGATTTCGAAGCCTGATTCGTGTCTCAGTGGCACCATGCACCGCTGGCGAGCATTAGGGCTGATGTTTAATCCGCTAGCTGCTTTGTTGTAGACACTGTTTCAAAAAGCAAGAAGACTCGATGGCGTTTGTGATTTTCAGCATCTCGTAAAGTAGACTTCCCAGATGGGAGGTTTCCGGGTTTTCTCCCATATGATACACAAAGGCAAGGTAGTTCAATCTAAAAGTCCTCCTGGGAGGCACTATCCTCTTTCAGCTTCACGGAACCAAGTCAGACTTCTACCTGCGGGTGCTCCATCACGACAGAAGCTGAATCCCTCCTCTTTTTGTAAGACCACATGATAATGGATTTGGTCTAGATCAGGGGTGGCCAAGCAGCGGGCCGCATGCGGCTCGCCTTGAATATTTTTCCGGCCCGTGAGATACAAAAACTTTACAAAATATATTTATTTCATAATAGCCAAAGTAGTGAAAACCCATGTATTAAAAAAATACATTATGTGTGTATCCATATATCCATATTCCATGTAAATGAACTGTTGAAATTATGAGAAAATATTTACTTTGATTTTAAAATAATACTCTTGCGAATATAGGACAGATATTGCCTGTTTTATTCATGAATTTAAGTTACACGCGCCCCCTGGGTAATGCAAAGTGAGTAACGTCTGTGCAGCGCTTGCTTTAAGGCATCCAAGACCAAGCTGTCTAAGTGTTCGTCAGCTGCATTAGAAAAAAAAAAGAACAATTCATGAATTTATAGCTATGAGTTCACAGAATAATTAAATTATATTCTGCGAACTCATGATGAGTGGAGAAACGAATATCGCATTAGTCAAATATTTTTGAATGACTTCATTTTTTTTATTTCATTTCTATTTATATATTTTTTATATTTCATTTTTAGTGTTATGTATTTCTTTACAATGTGCGTTTGGTATTATCCATGAACATTAGAACATTATCTATGTTATCTATCTACATTAGCTATCTAGAACATTATATATGTTCACAAGTAAGAATAAGTAATAATAGTAAGCACAATACTAATAAATCATTATGTTTCAACTTTTCATTCCAAAAAATGTCTATAGTGGGCCTAAATCTAATACGGGGATATATAATTTTATATGCGGTCCTAATACGGGGATATATACACTCAAGAGCCAAAACCTTATGACCACCCTACATTTTGCAATGAACTCGCCTGGATGACGTGGAAGGCACGTGATCAGGTGGAAGTGGTATTTAACTGGTATTAAGTGGTGGTATTAATCCATGCCAAGGCGGGTTGAAGCTGTGTTGCGCGCCAAAGGTGGGCCAACTCGTTATTGACAGTTGGTCATAATGTTTTGGCTCTTGAGTGTAATTTTATATGCGGTCTTAATACGGGGATATATAATTTGTATATATTATTTTATATTATAGAGTTAGGATGCATTTCCAAAGTGGCCCGCAAGATAATTGGCCACCCCTGGTCTGGATGTTACTGTCTACCAAGAGGGATAAGAAAAAAGAATTCTTAGAAAGGCAGGTTGTGGTGTATGTTGAAGAAGCTTTTTTAATAATAATAATCACTCAATAATCACTGGGGCGTTATTGACATTCTACAAATAAATGTGGGTGCACTGTATATAAATTTCTGAGAAATATGCTATAATAGTTAAGTCGAATATTACAGGAAAAAAAATTAATAAAATGAAATCCACCTTAAGTTATTTATACTTGTGTTTTTGAGAAACATTCTGAAATGCCTTGGTGATTTTCTCAATGTTTGTTATTGAAATTGGTTTTAAGAGACAATACTTTAACTTTACTTACCTAGACCAAGTCAACGAACTCGTATGGACTCATGGTTGAAGGGAAAGGGGGCGGGGGACAGCTTCTGTTGTGATGGAGCACCCGTAGGTAGAAGTTTAATTCGGTTCCCTGACGCTCTTAAAGCCAGATGAGACAGGAAAATACGGCTTAAAGTGGATTCCGAACCACTACAAATATCCATGGCACCGCCGGGATTCGAACTCGAAATCTGTGGCACCGAGCACTAGAGCGCTAGACACTCGGCCATTCAGGCTCCAAAAAGTTATTATTCCTTGTTTGATTTGTTTTGTCTCTCTACGGTCAATTTCAGCACTCTCTAGGCTAATTAGACGGGCACCTACAGTTTAACGGGAATACCGAACCACAAACAAACATCCATGTCACCACCAATATTCGAACCTGAAGCCTGTGGTACCAAAGGCCAGAGAGCTAGCCAATTGGTCATCAGGCAGCCTTCAATGTTTGGACATATATTTGAAAGGCAAACTTTCATTTTCATGTTAAAGCATTAAAGATTTCCTTTTTTTTTTACGCTTCATTATGGTGATGGTTGAAAATCCTAATTCACATTAATATAATATTGAAAATTGCAGTAAAATGTTCAAAGTTTTTTTCAGATACTGATACGCATTCATCTTTTATAGGAAACCAAAAGTTTTCAAGAGACAATTCCTTATGTTTAATCCTCAATCCACGATCAGCAGACATAATTACTAGCTGTTCTTCTATTGTTCACTTACAGACGGCGAAGTCTCATAGGCTGCTATTGAATTTTTTTTTAATGTTGGAAATCACATAGTCTTTAACTTCTTAGCAGCCAACCATGGAAGTTATCGCTCCTAGTAACATTCTCTTGCGCATTATCGCTGTTTGCCATATTTATGTGAAAAAAGCAACCAGAATGTTAGTTGTTTACAATGAAAGTTGTCTTTGAACAGGAAAACTGACATTTACAATGACGAAAACTGTATTTATTTTTATATATGGATACATATCTCACTCAAATATCACAAGGGCAACCCGAAAATCTTAAATCCTTTAGGGCGCAGCCTTTGAGAACTACAGAACTACAACTATAATTTGACTATACTCCGTTTAAGTAAACAACGAAATATGCATAATTCTGGCAAATATTGATGTGGAAAATTATTAACACAGACCGAAAATTTTGTATTTAGAACCTTCCTGCCCCCCCCTCCATCCAAAAAAAGAAGAATTTTTTTGTAATATACATTATAATCTCAGAACAAATGAACAATTCATACCTTAACGCAATAAGAAAAATCATGACAAAAAAGAAATTAAAATTACCATTCGTTTTAAATTTATGATATAATAATCAGCTAAATAAAATGAAAATTAATCAATAAAAAAAATCAATATTCGAAGAAAATCATGTAAGTAAGAATTAACATATTAGATTATATCATCATCATTGGTGCAACAGCCCCTTGGTGGGCCAAGGCAGTCCCCCTACTGACAGATCCCGAATTTTCGGAAGATATTTCTTTTTACGGGGTAGAGTTGTCAGCCCTACGTCCAACAGTCATATTATACAGGGACCTACTGTTTAAAGTAGATTCCAAACCACTACAAACATCCATGGAGCCTCCGAGATTCGAACTCGAAATCTGCGGCACCGGACGCCAGAGTGTTAGTCACTCATCTATCATCATCATCAATGGCGCAACAGCCCCATGGTGGGTCAAGACCGTCTGCCTACTGCCATATTTCGAGACAGGAAATGTTTTTTTTTACAAGGTAAGGTTGTCAGCCCTACGTCCAACAGTCATATTAGACCCGGAGCGACGGTTTAAAAGTGGATTCCGAACCACTACAAACATCCATGACACCGCCGGAATTCAAATCCGAAACCTATGGCACCGAGCGCTACTCACTCGGCCAACAGGCTTCTATATTAAATTATAAGTTTTAAAAAATTAAATATTTTTTATTAAATGTTATTTATATATTACTTAAAATAATATATAATAATAATTTTGGCTGGAAAATTCTGATATTTCCATGTTTTATCCATGATATGAAAATCTTAATTTCTTTTGAACTTATGATCTTTTTTAGGGTGGATTAATGAATTATGATTTGATTAATTGAACTAATTAATTAACTAGATTTATTAACTTAATCATAAACCAAATTCAAACTTTTTATGATGGATTTGGATTATGATTAAGTAAATGGATTATGATTTGAGTCTCAAATTTGACAACATGGTTAAACTTGGGATGTACCTATAGGCATGTTAAAGCCGCATATATTCACCGTAATTTGGAAAAAACCTTCGAATATTATCTAACCTTTAATCAATAGAAATTCAACTTTACCACTTAATTTCAAAATTCTAATATATCTCTCTTATCTTCGTCCAGTATTAGCTTATGCAAGCTCAGTTTGGGGTTCTGTTTAAACAAATACAAACACGTACAAATTTTGAAAATATTCAAAGACTTGAGAACAAAACTCTCAGAATGTTAACGAATTCATCCTGGTACTTTCGTAAAGACGATATTAGACGAGCTCTCTCGATTCCAAGTTTAAGACAATTTGTTCATAAAATTTCTATTAAATTCAATAATGATATGTGAAACATCAATAACCCTGTATTAAATATCCTACAAAATTACGATTATGATATTTCTTTCCGCAAACATAGTAAAAGACCTCACCCTATTCTAAATATTTTAAATTAATTCCTTACAACTGCCTAGATGAATAAAGTTCGCTTTTCTTCTAAGCTATTTTTTCTCCTAATTTGACCTTTGCTCAATCTGTTTTATTACATGCAACTGATTTCGTCGACATCTACATTTTTGATATTTTTCATTTTATAATTTTATTAAATAAATAATTCTTTAAAAAAAAAAAGGACATTTAATTATCTATTTTGCTTATTAACTCAAAGGGCATGAGACCACCGCTATGTTTCAACATTTTACAATGAAGGAGCTAGTGGCCGCTACGCGGCCAAGGATCTCCGCAATAATCTACAATATGAGAATATTATCTAAAATGCTTTTTTTTTTTTAAAACTATTTATAAATGATAAAAGAAAAAGAAAATAATATAACAAAATGCAAATAAAGAATTCGAAGCGTAAAAATAAATTCATTTATTATGTATTTTTGTATTTGGTTCAACTTTGATGGTTAAGTACAAAGGGGATTAGTCAAAATGGATTTTATTCATTGTTGATTGTGATATCCATGCCTGAAAATGCCCGTACCATGGCCCAGTGAGCAGCGTGTACGTGAATCCGCTGACTACATAGTTGTAGTCATTGATTTCATAGTCACTGACGAGGACAGTCGATGACGATTGCAACTATGTATGTAAAAGCATCTCGCCTCGATAGCCATGCTGCCTGATGGGAGTTTTTTTCCTGATTTTCTCCCATACAACATACAAATGCGGGCCTGAATGGCCGAGTGGCTAGCGCTCTGGCGTTTGGTACCACAGGTTTCGGGTTCGAGTCCCGGCGGTGCCATGGATGTTTGTAATGGTTCGGAATCCACTTTAAAACCGTAGGTCACTGTCCTAATAGGATCGTAGATCGTTGCGGGAGCATTGTTACTCCGCTTCCGTGGCTTATCTTCAAGTGACACGCGCCCCCTGGGTAATGCAAAGTGAGTACGTCTGTGCAGCGCTTGCCTTAAGGCATCCAAGACCAAGCTGTCTAAGTGTTTGCCAGCTGCATTAGAACAAACAAACAAACAAAAAAAAACCATACAAATGCGGAGCAGTTTTCCCTAAAGGTCATTCTGGAATTATCTATATTCTCATCATCTACCCTTCGGTGGGCTGTTCGTGGTACATGAGGCCCACTGATGTTAAAACAAATGCCTAAAAATGTTTGTTCACATATATGCTGCGCATAGCAACAAACGCGTCTAGTTCGTTGAGCGCGATTTTAAAATGGATCAGGGTTTTTGGCAATAAATATCGTAGAAGTAATACTGATAATATAAAAAAGTAGATAGGCATCTTGCTTAGTAGATTATTGGCATGATCTGTTTGATTTTCTAGTCGGCGATTATATAGAAAACGTTGAATAAAATTTTAAAATGTTTATTTAGCATTGTTTGTTTCTTATTTCACTTGGTCAACAGCAACATCTAGATCAAGTCCATGAAACCGTGTGTTCTCATGGAGGGAGAGAAAGCTTCAGTTATAATGGAGCAGCCGTAGGTGGAAGTCTGACTTCGCTCCGTGTCGCTGAAGGAGAGCAGTGGCTTCCAAAAAGACTACCCCACATTTATGTATCGTATGGGAGAAAACCCAGAAAACTTCCCCCAGATAGTACGACTAGCGAGGTAAGATACTGAACATCATAAGCACCATCCAGTTTACTCAGATCAGAGGATTGAACGTCAGCCCTAGTGCTCACCAGCGGCACATGTTACCACTGAGCCATGAATGGGCTTTTGTTTAATATTTAAATGTTTAAATGCTTATTAAACATTTAAATGTTTATTTTATTTTATTTTTGATTAAATTAAAGCTGGATTATGTTCCAAATTTTTATCTTTCATTTAAAAATTAAAAAAAAAAAAAATCTTTTTAAAAAATGCCAATTGTACTTTTGGACATTGGGTCCTTGTAGCCAATTGGCTAGCGCTCGGTATCACAGATTTTGAGTTCGCGTCCCGGCGGTGACACGGATGTTTGAGGTGGTTCGGAATCCCCTTTAAATCGTAGATCTGGTCTAATACGATCGTAGATCGTTATGGAGATAGTGTTACTCGCGTCCGTAGCTCATCTTCAAACTACACGTGCCCCTGGGTAGTGCTAAATGATTAACAGCTGTGTAGCCCTTGCTTTTGGCATAAAGATTAACTGTCTCTGTATTGGCCAGCTGTGTTTGAAAAAAAAAATAACATTGCTAGAAAGAATACTGATCGCATTATCTATGTGCTATACGTATTCTGCAGTGTATTTTTTTCTAAGTTTCTTCTTTTTAATATGTTATTCAAGCGTATGTTTTTTCTTTTTAGGATATATTACAAATTTTGACTTACGCATTTAAAAAAAAATTTTTTTTATTGCAATCGTCAAGAGTTCGGTGCGCTCTCAAAAGGCTTGTTAAGAAAAAAGCAATTATTCATTAAAAGTATTAAAACAAATTTTAATATGCCGACATACAAAAGTTTAAGAAACAATTTCATACTAGGCTAATGAAAGCAGGTTTTAGTTTGAATATTACTTCTCTTTAAGTTAAATATATTTTTAAAAAGAAAAAAAAAAAAAAAAAAAAAGGGGGGGAATGGCCGAATGGCTAGCGCTCGGCACCACTGGATTCGGGTTCGAGTCCCGGCTGTGCCATGGATGTGTGTAGTGGTTCGGAATCCACTTTAAACCGTAGGTCCCGGTCTAATAGGATCGTAGAGCGTTGCGGGGGCATTGTTAGTCCGCGTCTGGGGCTTATCTTCAAGTTACACGCGCCCCCTGGGTAATGCAAAGTGAGTAACGTCTGTGCAGCGCTTGCCTTAAAGCATCCAAGACCAAGCTGTCTAAGTGTTTGCCAGTTGCATTCGAAAGAAAAAAAAAAAAAAAAAAAAAAAAGCCAGCTGCATTAGAACAACAACATACTTTTGGACATTTGACAAAATCTGAGCCTCTATGCGTTTAAAGAAATACATTAATTTTATTATTATAATAGCAGACATTTCATTTTTGTCACCTTTTGCCGCAAATAAAGAAAGACCAGAAAGAGAATTAAAACTACCTCTGTTCCGCGTTCTCTGTATGCAAATGATCAAACGCCTAGGCATTCAACTTTTTAACCACCCTCCAATCAGAGACGTGACGCAACAGAACGTCTGAGTGGGCTCAAAACTGGAGATGACACAACTAAAACAAAGAGTTGGCGTGCGTGTCATCTTCCGATAGCAAACAAACCACCCACGCTGCATGTGTCAAGACAAAGACAGAGACGACGGGGGTTGATATCGGGAAGTAAGAGTCCGATTGCGTTTGACCTTTGAACTGTTGCGTCAGTTGTCAACCTGAGGTTTCCGGCTTCTTTGCGTCGTGAAAACAATAACAATCCTCTTCAAACATTAAGAGAAGCTACAATGTTTCACATTCGGTACAAACATTTACACGTTCCTTATTCGATTCATAATGGGATCTTGTAATTAGTGAACTGTAGATCTTAACAGAAGATCAGTTTATGGTTTGGTTTGGTGCTCTAATCGGTCATTTTTTTGCACACTTTAGGCTAATTAGACAGGGACCTACAGTTTAACGTGGACTTCGAACCACTCACAAACATCCATGCTCCTTCCAGGACTCGAACCTTAAGCCTTTGGTACTAAAGGCCACAAAACTAGCCAATTAGTCATCAGGCCACCAAACATTAAGTGAAGTAACAATGTTTTACATTCGTTACATACATTTGCAAGTTCCTTTATTCGATTCCTAATGGGATCTTGTAACTAGTGAGTTGTAGATCGTAACAAGAGGTCAGTTTATGTTTTGGTGCTCTACAGTCATTTTGTGCACATTTTAGGCTAATTAGACCGAGACCTAGAGTTTGACGTGTATTCCGATTCTCTAGACATCCATGCCATCGCCAGGATTCGAATCTGAAGCTGTGATACCAAAGGCCAGAATGCTAGCCAATTGGCCGCCAAACATTAAGCGAAGTTACAATGTTTCATATTCGTTAGAAACATTTACACGTTCCTTATTCGATTCATAATGGGATCTTGTAATTAGTGAGTCGTAGATCTTACCAGGAGATCATTTTATGGTTTGGTTTGATGCTCTACGGTCATTTTTTGCACAATTTGGGCTAATTAGACCGGGATCTACAATTTAATCACTACCACTCCTACTACTACACCACATCACTGTGCCTAGAGCTGGGTTGCCTCTTTACAGTTTGGGAATGATGTGTGGGAGAAGTCTGATTGGGCTCTGTAGCGCTCTACGACCTACGGCTTAAAGTAGATTCCGAACCCCTCACAAACATCCATGCCACCGCCAGGATACGAACCTGAAGCCTGTATTACCAAAGGCCAGAGCGCCAGCCAAATGGCCATCAGGTAGCAGAAATCATTTAAAAAATCTGGCAAAGATTTCCCATTTTGCAGCTTAGTTTAATCTGTTTGTTGTAGTTCAGAAAGTTCTACCATTGCATCTGTGACGGGCAACACTCCAGATACCATCACTGTAGGTGTTCGTTCAAAATTTAGGGATACCAATCCTAAATGTGATAAATGGACAGAGTCGTAACTTACTGTTTCACCAGTTATAGGGTCGGAAAATCTGTAAGCAGAAAATCTCACCATAAGGTTTATGGTATTAAACTTCCTTCGAACTAAGGCGTTGAATATATTCAATGAAATAAAAATGTATTTTTCCCAACTTCGGCTGGGTTTTTAATAATGTTTCACCAAAGGACTGATGGCGCCATCTGTCGGCGAGCCAGACAAACAGCAACTGATGATGTATTTTGTATGTTTTATGCTATGACTAGCTAATGTTGTCTTAATTCGTTTATCTTGCCATATTCTTAGCTTTTAAAATTTTAACTTTAATCTTGCATATTTTTTTTTTTTTGGGGGGGGCATCGTCAACGGACTCCTAATTGTACCTATAGCTTTAGCTTTTTCGATCTCTTGCTTTAATTGTTCTCAAGCAAGAGATGTTTTTCCTAAATTTTAAGTTGTTCTATTTTTATTTATTAATATTCTATAATTTAAGCAAATACATTTTATGCAAATTTTCTAACTAACTTAAGATGTGGAGGTATTGTGGTTCTTAAAACCACCTAGGAACTCCATAACAGGTACGCCCGTTGCCCGTAAGGCGTTGAATGGCGAAGAGTCAGGTGACATAAATCGGTTTACACTATTATATTACTCCTACAAGACTTATTGACTCAATTCAAATCACATGACGCGTTAAACGTTTGAGAGTTACAAATCGGTCAACTTCGAATGAACGTTTAAGGCGTTGAGGTTGTGATTGGTCAACGCTTGACGCCTTGGTATGAAGGAGGCTCTATGTAAAGGACGCGAAGCCCCTAGATGACACTACTGTAAGGACTCATACCAAAGTGAGGGAGATCAGTCAGAGGTATAATCAAACACTGCTGTTTCACTAGATATAGGGTCGTAAAATCTGTAGGCTGGCAAATCCCATCATTGGGTTTATGGTGGTAAGTAAAGGGTGCGAAAACCACAGATACCACCTCTGTAGATGTTTATTTCAAATTCTGGGACTTCTGTGTGAAATTGGATCAGGAAATAAAACGCTTCTGTTTAGCCAGGTAAAGCCTGCAAGACCTACCACTGAATTAGTTGAGTCTAATCCTGTGTCCTGCAATGAGGGGCGGACATCCCATGAGTAATCTACTCATGGATGGAGGGAAAGAGGCAGCTTCTGTTGTGATGGAGCATCAGTAGATAGAAGTCTGACTAGGCTCCAAGTCGCTGAAGAGAAAACCCGGTAAACTCCCATAAGGCAGGATGCTCAACATCACAAACGTCATCGAGTCTCCTCGTTTCAAAAAACGAGGAGACTCGAAAAAGTGAAAAGTACACTCAACAATGCCTACAAACAAGCAAAACAGTGCCTACAACAAAAAAACAGTGAACAGAACCTAAAACAGTGCCTACAACAAAGCAGAATGAACGTCAACCCTAATACTCACCAACGGCGCACATTGCCACTGGGCCATAAATCGGGTACTGAATTTGTAAAGATTAATAAAGGGCCAAACTTTCAGATGCTGCTCTTGCAAGTAGTTTCTAAATTGAGGTGACGCCAATGATCAACATTAAGCGATCTCAATTAAGTAGTTCCATTGTAAACAAGCTTAGATGTTTCAGTGTACTTTTCAATACAAACGACCACTAGCATTAACACAAAATTTACATCCATAAAGATGCACATTTATATATGAAGTAACTATTTTTAATATTATAACGATTAAAAAAATATAAAGTTTTATGAAAATAAAATTAATATAGTGATATTTAAAGTACCAGTATGAGTACTGAAGTTATTTATTATAGATTAGATTTAAGGTCGGAAAAAAAAAAAAAAGTTTTTAATACACGTATCTACTGATTTTTTTGTTTGTGTTTTGAATTTTGTTTTTAAGTGAGTTTATTATCGAGTTTAAATCAAGCATATGCAAAGTACTTTAACAATATCTGTATGGGTTAGAAAATTTATGGTTATTTATTAATTAAAATTTATTTAATTTTTATATTATTTCTACTATTATAATTACATGTTAAGTTCCTTGTTATAATACTCTCCCACCCCAAATAAAATAATCATCACACAGCCTAAAGTCCCAACCACATTTGCTTAAATATGCACATCAAATGATAAGCAACATCAATTGTTTAAATAATCGGTATTGCAATATTAAGGAGGTAGTAAAAATTTTTGAAATTTTCTGTTAAATGGAAAAAAATACAAACATTCTCAACAAATATTTTTAAGGATCAAATAATAACCTAGATTGCTGCTAGAATTCAGATTCAAATCCTCAATTGTCTATTGCAATCAGAAATTAAAACACTCAATGGTGATTGGTACAACATGCATAAGGATTTCATATTAACAATCAGACTGGCTGATGAAAGATTCTTGGGATTTTTTTCCCCATACTACATGAAACTGAATGAATAAATCTTAAAATATTTCACCGAAAGTAATTTTCTCCTTTCGTCATCAGCGGCCTGATCGCCAACTGGCTAGTGCTTTGGCCATTGGTACCACAGGCTTCAGGTTCGAAACCTAACGGTGGCATGGATGTTCGTTAGTGATTTAGAATCTACTTTAAACTGCAGGTTCCTGTCTAATCAGCTCAAAGTGTGCACAAAATGACCATAAAGTAACAAACCAAATCAAATCAGTGGGCTACAATTGTTATACATTAGTTTAACATGAGGCTCGGTAATAATAAAAAAAGTACTCATTTCATTTCACATCAATTGTACATATTTTATTTAATTTTTAAGTTTAATAAGAGTTATGTATCTTACAATCCCATTTTATAAGTTCATATTATTTCCCCCAATATTTTGTATAAGGTTAAATATATTATGCATTGCATATAGGCATTTTTTATATTTTGGATATTCTATAAAGAATTTCATACATTTTATAAAATTATATATTTGTTTCTTTTTTTTTTTATAAAATGGCTATATATATTTTTTATTTATATACACTTACGAGCCAAAATATTATGACCACCTGTCAATAACGAGTTGGCCCACCATTGGCGCGACACAGCTTCAACCTGACTTGGTATGGATTAATACCAGTTAAATACCACTTCCACCTGATCACGTGTCTTTCACGTCATCCAGGCGAGTTCATTGCAAAATGTAGGGGTGGTCTTAATGTTTTGGCTCTTGAGTGTATATATATATTATGTTTATTATCAAAATGTAAAACATGGCATATATATAGTGTAAAATTAATGAAATTCTTAAAAATAAAAGCAGCAAACCATGATAAAAATATCTTTATTATTCCTTTGAAATATAACAAGATTGGAGGACAGAAAAAGGTCAAAATGAATTGAACTTCAAAATTATTATGAGGAAAAAGTTTTTTGAAAATCTTTATCATATAAAAGTACAAAGTTTGTTATCTTAAGAAACTGTATATTTGGTTTTGAATAAAATACTATATTTCTTGTAAATTCTTAAATAATATATGCTGTAAGCATATTTAGTAATGTAGAATTTTTTTGATACTTATAGTGAAAATAATAATTAATATATGATGAATCTAAGTTTTATTTATTCATTTTCATGATACTATGAAAAAGTTCAACTATATAGGGCAAACAAAACAGTATTTAAAACTTTATTAATAAAATTAAAATAAATCAATAAGCCTTAACAAAAAAAAGTATTTTAGACAATAATTTAATAGTAATAAAAAGCCTTCTTTCTTAAACAATCCTTTCACTAACATTCAGATATGTAACATATAATCTTGAATAATCATGCTCAAATTTTCAAAATAAATAAATAATAAAATTCCGAATAAATATATTTCCTTCAAAGTTCAACCATAAATTATGCATTATAATTATATTATCTCTCATTTTCTACAGGTAAGAAACTTACTGTATTAAAGTTTTTATAAAAGATACAAACAATACAAATAAGAATATATTAAAATGACAAAATTCAGGTACAAAGCCATATTGAACTGATGAACTTATGCTGGCTTCTTTTTAGATTTCATGTAAGGAACTGGACAACCATGATATAAGAGATTGAACAAAATAACCAAATGGCACACATGCAACATAGAACTACTTAGGACAGTGGATGGGTAAGTGTTCCAACAAAGCTCTAAAACACCTAAAACAAATAACCTGCAAGAAATTTGTGCATTAGATAATTGTTCTCTAAATATAATTAAGGGATGAAATATCAATTAATAAAGGCTAAATCAATCATTATATAGTAAATAACAATAAATATCAATCAGCCATTTTTTAGTTTTTGCACCTGGGGACAATTGTAGAAGAATAATTTAAGACATAGAAATTTATTCATGGAAGAGTTTCATTTGCCAATAGTATCACTCATGTTTTTTTTAAGTCTTGTTTAATCACTCAGTCTTGTATCACGCATGTTTTTTTTGAAGTCTTGTCTTTTAAAAAGACCTTGCCGCATATTTTTGATAACTATGAGAACAGATATTTATTAGTTTTTTCAAATATGATGATGAATCAATTTTTCTAAAGAGTTTGCTTTGTCACTCTATGGTCAAATTGTGCACACTTTAGGCTGATTAGACCGGGACCTACTGTTTAAAGTGGATTCCAAACCACTCACAAACATCCATGACCCAGCCAGGATTCTGTGAATCTGAAGCCTGTGCTACCAAAGGTCAGAGCATAGGTAATTGGCCATCAGGCTGCCAATTTTCCTACAGAAGACTTTTTAGAAGTCTTTGGTGAGCCAAATATCTTAGGTCAGGGATGGGCAACGGGCCAACTTCGGGTCCGTCGGAAGATTCTATATGGCCCGCGGATAGAATTTTAATTTGCAGATCCGAGGCAAATTAAAATAAATATATATTTATATATTATATATCCATCTCCTTTTCTACTTTGATTAAATATTTTTTTTCTTCCTTTTTTTCAAAGGACTGATGATCTTTTCACTTTCTCTATTTTTGTTCTACAAAACATAAATCAACGGAAATAGCAAGCACAGACAGCTTTCAATCGGTAAAGTGTTAAAAGCGGAAATTCTTTGCTAGTTATAGCTATAGATTGGTGCCAACAAATTAGAGGTTTTACAAATCATTATCGAAAGTAAGTTTCCCAAATTTAATATAACACGCCAAGAAAATCAGTGCTATGTTTTCTTCATCTTATACATGTGAACAAGTGTTTGTTTCCAACTATGAACCTTAGAAAGAATTTTTTCAGAAATAGACTGACAGATGAGCATTTAGCCTTGTTCCTTGGAATCAGTTCATTTCACTTTGAACCTAAATATAAAGAACTTTTAAAAATGAAATTGCGATTCAATAATCTCATTAACATATTTAAATTGTAGTATTTGTATATTGTTCTTAAAATTTTAGAAAAATTTTCTTGGCCTGCCAAACTTTTTCTTTTCCTATTGTTGGCCCGCGACCGAAAAAGTTTGCCCATCCTTGTCTTACATAAGATGATAAATACTCTTTCTTTCTTAGCACATACAATGTTGCTTCACTAAAGTGACATTCCTTCAAAAAGTGTTCAATACATGAGTGATTACATTTAAAGGGAAAAAAAATTGTGATTATTACATTTTAATCAATCTATTATTGTGTAACATTTTAATTCTAAATTCAGTCACACATTTTAAAGATAGATTCTAGGTTTAGGTTTGCAGATACAACATACTTGCCAACATGTTAACTCTGAAAACCTTATAATTTTTCAGTAGTCTTATTTTAATGTATCAAATATCTATCGATTCACATTACAGCACAATAAATGTATACTTGTTGTGAAAATCTGAAATATCATGATGCAACTATCAATGAATAATTATTCTAAGATATTTTGTCTTAACATTTAAGTATCATATTTAATATTAGATTCATTCCTATGGACATACTTCCATAGAAAAGAATCCATAATTCTAAAAATTTGAAAAAAAAAGTGCTGTAATTTTAAAGGAAATTTTGTAGAGAATTAAAAACTGAAATATGCTTTTAATTTGGATGCCTTTTTCATTTGCATTTTGCTGTAATACATGAAATTAATTTGAATACAATTTAAACTGACAATTTCATTTTTAAAATCACATGAGATAAGATAATAATTCTTAATCAAAAAATGTAACTTAGTGAATAGTTTATTCTATTTTTCAATTTATAAATAAAAAAAATTAGTGCATCTATTTACAAATTTTTTTAAAATCATTTTATGGAGAAAACATTTTATTAAGTAAAATCATTTTAAGATTTTACTTAAAATTAAAATTGCATAAGCACTCCTCACGAATACTTAGAAATGCTTAACCAAATACAATATAGTCATTTCATCAATTTAAAAAATATTACATTGTTAATATTAAAAAATATATATAATATTTTTAATACATAGTGTTTAAAACAAAACATTTTTTTTCAATAAATGATGAAATAAAATTATATTTTCAATTAATGAGTAAGTGAAAAGTTTCTGAAACTATTTCAATTAAAATGAAAAAAAATCTAATTATTCATTTAATTTTGATAAAACATCAACATGAATTTTTTACAAAATTCAGATAATTATTTAAAATAAATACACACAGTGAAAAACTTACTTGATAACTGGATTATAGTTAGTTGACCACAGCAAATGAGGCAGGGTGAAGAAATACCACACATAAAACTGATAATGAAGTGATCGACTGAACACGATTCCAACAAAGTTAGAAACAAATAAAATAAATAAGAAATCTAGATAATATTAAGAAAAATTAATAAAAAAGAACACATTTCTTAGTATTTATATATTCCTCATTAAAAGTAGTTTAAATAAGAAAATATTTAAAACGTGACTACAGAAATGCTGAAACTAATAAAATTTGAAGTCATGAATTACTGAACATAGCATGTTTGCCTTTAAATCCTGTAATTTTATACCTTCATTTTTACTAATAAGATTATATGTGTAAATTTTTTCCTCAATGTTTTTTAGTCTTTGATTAAATATTTTGAAGAAATTCAGACTACAGTGATGCACATATATTTTAAAATATTATTTCATTGCTAGAGTCCTTATTATCATTATCAGTAATAGTATTTGTTATTTTTTTTAAATCCAAGTGAGTTTAGTATTTAAAATATTTAATCAATATAACTTCATCATTGAAGTGAATTAATAACCATAACTATAAATTATTATATTTTTACTTATTAACTTTTTTTCCAAAAAAATGAACTAACTTTATAAATCAAGATATATATTCAATAGTTTTGCTCAATCGATAAAAATAAGATCTTTAAATGTTAATTTTTATAATATTGATAATATAGTATAAAATTTAATTTTATATGAGAGAATAAATAATAAGAGAAACACATCAAAACTAATTAATTTTTTTAAAAAAAAGTATACCTTTTAAACTCTTAAGATGAATATTTATCAATAGACAAATAATGTGGTCTTGTACAAACATTAATGTAACTATTAATTTAACCGTGTTAATGAAAATTAGCAGCCAACTCCAGTTTATAAAACAAAACAAATGAACAGTTACTTTTCGCGATGGTACTTGATCTCGACTATGTTATGAGCTGTTGATTTTAATGCTTATTAAAAAAAAAAAATTTTTCAATAGAGAAAGGTTGATTAGTGTATCACCCAGAATTACGTTAAAATCAACTCTCGCTTTCATGATTGCATTATTTTTAAACTTCATATAAATTCAATTGTATAAATGCAATTTAATGAATGCCTTTATTATATAAGTATTCCTTTTTTTTTTTGTTTAGGATAATAATTTAATTTTATAGCCTTAAAGATATATGATAATATAATAATTTCACCTGAATAAAGCTTTAATGAATAACAAACTAGGAACTGATTTAAAAAGGAGCTATATTATTGCATGATAATAATTAATGGTAAATGTAAAAATTTGAACTATGACAAAATAATATTTGCGAGTAAAGAAAAGCATGAATTTTATTTAAAAAAAAATAGTTTGTTCGGTGATACTTTGATCCAAATTTGGGAAAAATTATTTTGATGTTATTTGTTTGCTTTGCCTGACAGTATATACAGTTTTATGCATTATGTAAATTATCATTGTATGTCATCAAACAAGATTACATATATATAATTAAATAAGTTTAACAGTATGAGAGAGGACATTTTTTTTATAAATGAACTTTTTAAAAAAAAATTTGTGTATTATATTGTATGATCCATCTAAAAAAAATCTCACAATCAATTTAGGTCATCTCATATGACATAAGCTGCAATACATTAGTTCATTAATAAAAGGATACTATCTATGGCTAAGACATTTTTCTCTTCTGAACTGTGGAGACCAAACTTTCTAAAATTGAAAAAAAAAAAAAAAAAAAAAATTGATCAAATTTTTGTAAAGTAGTAAAATAATAAAAATGCATACTCAAAAGTATATATGTGTTCTAAATTATTTTAAAAATACCTGGTCCAGGCATAAGCAAAGGCAGCCAGCACAATGAGATGAAGCACGAGAAGGCACAAATGGAAAGAGCGACTCACAAACAACTCTTCAGGCACAAAGCGCCAGTTCACTGTCCATTGGTGAAGAAACACTCTTCCCAAGTCAAAGGCCCTTGAAATGTAACTTAGTGGATTGGCAAGTAGGAACGGAAGACCAGCAAGGAGCTACAAAACCATATGCAATTATATAAAAAATACTACTGTATTATTTTCTTCACCATTCAATAATACTTCATAGAAGTCTATTTCTGAATTTCAAAACCTGTTACCAAACATGAGGCACCATTTTTTGTAAAAGCTTAATTTTATAAATATAAAACAGTAGTGAAACGAGGAAAAAAGAAGATATCAAAAAAGGAGATTGGAAATATTAAGTAATATTATTTCTTGCTATATAAATTATTAAACTGACTTAAAACATTTAAAAATTAATAACTCCTTATGTTTATAAATTTTGTTCAATAGATTTGATTTAATACATTTGAGTATTAAAACAAAACCACATGTCCTGACTTTTAAATAAAGCATAACAAAATTAATTTGGATGACACAAAATTAAATAAAATCAATCTGAATGCTTAAAAATTTAATAAATGAATGTAAACTTTATTTTGAAATAAGAATTGTTCAATATTGAAAATTTAGTTTCTGTATCATTATTTAACTTTTTTATATGAATTTACAAATAAAGTTAATAAAAATAAGATATATACATATGAAAAAATATATTTATATAGAATTAAATGAAATACTTGTTCTAATAATTTTGCAAGCAATGTATAATGTTATGAAGATCTTCTAAAAGAATGCATAATTTTAATAAATCAATAATTGTCTTTATTTGTAAAAATTATTCATTAACCTTGATTTGTTATGAAAAAATCTTTTGCTTCTTAACAATGGGACTAATATTGCTATACTAACATAACGATAAAATATTCAACAATTTTGCAATAATCCACTGATTTAAGTGATTTTATCAGCTATCCTTTCAGTTAGTCTAAATTCTTTCAATAAGAAACACCAAACTGATTTGAGGGATCTTTCCAAACAATATAAATAAAACTTTTTTCAGAAGCAATAAATCATTTAATCTAAACAATCGTAAGGGGTTTAGATACAAGAGTATCATAGAGTTTTATTTAAAAATTATTCTTATCTGTGTCTTTTTAATTGTCTTAACTAACTGCAGTTCATATTTCATAAAAATCTTAAGTAAGAAAAAACTAAATAATCTGAATTAGAATGATGCATAAAAATTTTAACAAAGAAACAATAATATCCATACTCCATTGTCATAAAATCTAAAGACTCCACATAAATCTTATATATATATACAAAATACATCACTCACAGGAAAAAATTATAATCAATACTATTAATCAAATATTGAAAATTACTTTATCTCTGCATGCAGAATACAGAAATTTATTAAAATAAGCTGAACTACAAAATTTCAAATAGATAAATTAAAGAAAAATTTCTGCTAAAAATTAACTTTAACCAAATAGTTTTTCTTAAAAAGAAATATAAATGTTTAACATTACAAATTTTATTACTGTTTTATTTTGATAAATATCTGATGACATAAATTCATAACATTGCTAACAATTTATTTATTTAAATAAATAACAAACAATTTACTGAATAGTTATGCTACATGAATAAATTTAGATCTTTTAACAAAAATGGCAAATTAACATTTAAAAAAAAACCCAAATAAATTTCAATTTTCACTTAAAGTTATATAATAGTAATTATATATAAATGTGTGTGAGAAGAGTAGTATTAAATAGCATAACAATTAAATATAAATAAAAGCAAACTGCATTAATTTAAAAATAAAAATCTACAAGAACAGCAATTAAAAACAATACCATTTTATAAAAGCAAAAAACTTACTTGTACAATACCACATAAGGATAGACAATAGAAAGTTTCTTTTATTCCAATGGAATGTAGAAATATAAAAAGAAGACCAGGTGCAAAAAGCAGAATGTTCATTTTGATGGAAACAGCAAAGCTAAAAATGAAATTTTAAATAAATTTTCTTAGGTCTTAATTAACAGTTAAAATGGAATTCATATAACAATTTGATTTCAAAAATAAATTAATAGTTTAAAAAAACTAAAAAATACGCTTTTAGAGTTAATCAATCTAAAAAGAAAAAAATAATTGTTAACATAAGAATAAAATGACTGACGAGAAAATGAATGTCACTGTTCTAAAATCGTGGGGTGCTCGATATCAATGGTATTAATTTCTCACTAGTTTCATTCGAAATGCAGAGTTAGTTTAAAAATGTCATACAAAGCACCCACGCTTTTAGAACAGTGACATTCATTTTCTCGTCAGTCATTTTATTCTTATGTTAACAATTATTTTTCTTTTTAGATTGATTAACTCTAAAAGCGTATTTTTAGTTTTTTAAACTATTAATTTATTTTTTACTTTTTAGTCTGATTAACTCTAAAAGCATATTTTTTTAGTTTTTTTAAAGTATAATTGTTTTTACTTTGTTTTCCACTTGGCTTTAATTAGATTGAATGCAGGTCGAGTACCTGTGCGCGAAGCGCACATCTACTCAAAATCAAATTAAAAGTAGGATGTGAGAAGCAGCAATTAAAAAAATTATGTAAATGAAGGATGGATAATAAAAATATGAAAATTGAAAGATTATAAAGAACCGACGAAAAATCCAAATACAATAGATAAAATGATATCCGGGAAAGGGGGTTGAACGTGAGAACGTAGAGTAGGAACGAATAGCAAAACGAGAATTCCCAGAAAAAAAAAAAAAAAAAAAAAATGGGGAGAAGGAACAATAAAATAATAAAAAGGGATGATATAAGACCCGTAATGACTTGTAATGTAAAACTACCATCGGTAATGAATAGATGAACAGACACATGAGCGTGTGAACAAATATGAATAAAGGAAAAATGTTTACGAAAACATTGGGGAAATCCAGGAGTTTTAAGAAAGAAAATATATCTTTATGGTGGGCACAGATCTGCTGACCATTTTGTAGTTGAAAAAGGATATTTATGTTTTCCTTCGTTGTGTGCAAAAATAGTTGTGCTTTGATTAGGTTATTATTATGGTTTCTCAAGCCAAGGAAGAAGTTTCTGGAGATATCAGTAATATAGTTATCTATTGTAGCAATTCTGAGATCATTATGAATAACGTCGTTTCTGATAAACCCAGTGATTATACGAAGAATTTTGTTTTGTAATACTTGAATTTTGTATTTATTAGTTTTACAAGCAAGTCCCCAAATAGGTGCAGCATAAGTAAGAATAGGGTGGATGACCTGCTTGTAAAGTAGAACTTTATTTTGAAGTGATAGGGCTGAATATTTACCAATTAAAGGGAGACTGAGATGAATTTTATTCCAGCATTTATTTTTGATGTAAGTGATATGGCTATTGAAAATTAATTTTTTATCAATGATGAGACCTAAATATTTAACTTCGTTTACCCATTCAATTGGTTCGTCAAATAGGTAAATGTTATCACTGGGGTTTGGTGTATTTCCTTTTCTGAATATTATTGCTTGACTTTTATCTGTGTTGACAGCAATTCTCCATCTTGTGAGCCAGATTTCTAGCGCTTCAAGGAAAATTTGCAAGGTTCTCGTTACAAATCTGAGAGTTGAACCCTGCACAAGTGCAGCGGAATCATCTGCGAAAAGACAGGAGCTTACATAATTCACTTGAGGGAAATCGTGGGTGTAGATGTTATATCAAACGCTTCCCTGAGGGGAACCAGCCTTAATTTGACCGACGTGGGAGAGATCACCATCTACTTTTACTTGGAAAGTTCTATTGCTTAAATAATCCTGAATTATGTAAATGATATAGGGAGGAAATTTAAGTTTAATCAATTTATAAAGTAGACCATCGTGCCACAATCGGTCAAAAGCTTTTGCCACATCAAGGAAGACACCTCCGGTAATAAGTTTATTATTCATACTCTCAGTAATGATATATTTTCCACTTGGCCGGTTATCCGCTAAATTTACATACTTTTTACGCACCGAAATTTTCGGCCAATAGGAGGAGCGCAATTCGACATGATCGCACTCCTATGCCTTTGAGATCCGCCTCTTTTAGCCACCGAAATTTTCGGCCAATAGGAAGAGCGCAATTCGATCACGGATATTACTGAATTTCTACCCGAGGTGAAAGACAGCTAGGCAACGGGCGTATCGGTTACGGAGTTCCTTGGTGGTTTTAAGAATCACAAAACCTCCACATCTTAAATTAATTAAAACATTAGCATAAATTGTAGTTTCTTAAATTAATGAATAGAAATAATTAAAAATAAATAAATGAATTTAAAATTTAGGAAAAACATCTGCTTGACAACAATTAAAGCAGGAGATCAAGAAAAAGCTAAAGCTATCATGGTACAATTAAGAGTCCGTTGACGATGCCCAAAAAATAAAAATGTTAAAGTTAAAATGAGAATTTTTGATAAAAGTAAAATAAAACAAAAAGTAATTAGATTAAACAAAATAATTATACAAAATAAGTAGGGTTTTGATCAGTTGACTGACTCGCCAGTAGATGGCGCCATCAGTCCCAAAAGTGAGTTACATACAAACATACA
>BPLQ01008944.1:0-35264 GCA_021605075.1 Caerostris darwini
GTCTTATCTTCATTGTTTGTCCGTATAAAAGTCCTTTCCCAATTTAAACTTAGAAACCATCTTTAAACTTCAATGCATTCCTAACCCATAATTTTAAACCCTATTCTTCCCAAGCATATCAACATCAACAACAGCGCGCAATCCATCCACATTTAATTAAATCTAAGATCTTCTCCGGCAGAGCATTAAAATACCTCACACCAGCCTACCCCCACCTCCCCATGCCTTTCATCTCCCAGAACTTTCAGGAATCTCTTCCCGAGTTTTTCACAAGGCGATCGAAATCTCTGAGAAGAATCCACGACAGTTCGAAGTCTACTTCAAAAGCCCCAGAAATTCCACTGATCGAAAGAGGGCCGAGGGGATTGGAAGGCCCCTCACCCCTACCCCTACCTCTCTTTAACTTCCAACGATAGTGATGGAGGGGAGAGGGAAAGACAGAGAGAGCAAAGGTTAATTAAGCAGAGTATTTCGGCTTCTCTCATTAGACCGGACTAATGAGTTGTTCTCTTAAATCGTAGAGATAGCATCCCCTCAGGCAGGAAGCATCGGGTATGAAATGGTGCTCTGGAATTGTGGCCTCGGCGATGACGTTGAATTAGCGTGATTCACTGACAGCGAAAGAGGGCGCATACCTCATCGGCTCGCAAAGCCCCGGCTGAATTGTTTGGGGAGATAGTCAAGAATTCTAAAGGGGGTATGGATTTTCCTGATGGAAAAATATCAGCAATACGAGTTTCCAACACTAGAACACTTTGGGTAGATTCTTTGGTAGATTTCAAATTGCACTTTGGTAGCCTTTATGTAGACCCATATTACACTTTGGGTAGATTCTTTGGTAGATTTCAAACTACAATTTGGTAGCCTTTAGGTATACTCATATTACACTTTGGGTAGAGTCTTTGGTAGATTTCAAACTACACTTTGGTAGCCTTTAGGTATACTCATATTATACTTTGGGTAGATTCTTTAGCAGATTTCAAACTAAAATTTGGTAGTCTTTAGGTAGACTCAAATTACACTTTGGGTAGACTTCAAACTACACTTTGATAGTCTTTAGGCACACTCAAATTACACTTTGGGTAGATTCTTTGGTAGATTTCAAACTACACTTTAGTAGTCTTTATGTAGACTCAAACTACAATTTGCAAACACTTTGGATAGATTCAAACTACTGTAATACTGTCTCTGTATTACATATCGATAGAAAAACTATTAATTTCTGATTAAGTTCTAGAGTTGTTTCCGCTTGTTGAGATAGTCAAGAATTCTAAAGGGTGTATAGATTTTAGGATGGAAAAATATCAGCAATACGGGTTTCCAACACTGATAGGTCGATTCAAACTACTGTAATAATGTGTCCATATTACATATAGATAGAAAATTATTTCAGCATTCAATTACATGGATAAGAAAGTCAAAGTGAGAAGCCGGTTAAGACTGATGTTGGACACATATGCTATTAAAAACTTATTATTCGTACAATCATGTTTGTTGGCTGATAAACTGCGAGGGTTCTAATTGAAAACCCATAATAACACCAACAATTTAATATGCAAATTTACATCAAGATCTGAAAGTAAAAGAGTTAGAATTCATTGTTTCCTCACGTTATGATTACGAATATATATATATATATATATACATATATATATAAATCACATATTGTGATTGTGGGTTGACATTCGATGCTCGCGAATATCCTTTAAAGCATGGGGAGAAAATCGATTGTTGGCTGAACAATTTTTTTACTATCCCCATTTACAAAAGATGAGAATAGATGCATGAAAAATCACTCCCAAATCTCAGAAAACCATTTTTGGACAGAAGATCTTGATCAAGCCATTTGCTCTCCACCATACATAGTAAAATCATAATAATATTATATCTCAAATATATATATCAAATATATCATGCTGAATATACCGGTTCTCGTTAGATCACCGAAGTCAAGCAGCATTGGGCGCGGTCAGTACTTGGGTGGGTGACCACCTGGGAACACTGCGTGCCGTTGGCAAATTTGGGACCTGAATGGCTGAGTGTCTAGCGCTCTGGCGCTCGGTGCCACAGGTTTCGGGTTCCCCGGGTGCCATGGATGTTTGTAGTGGTTCGGAATCCACTTTAAGCTGTAGGTCCCGGTCTCCTATGACTGTAAAGAGTGTCACGGAGCAAAAGTCAGGCTTCTACCTACGGGTGCTCCATCACAACAGAAGCTGCTTCCTTCCCCTTCAATCATGAGTCCATATGGGCTCGTGGGCTTGGCCAGCCAAGTGGGATAAGAAACAACAACAACATATATATATAAAAGTATTGAATCCATTAGTAGCATATCTTAAAGTCATTGCTTTTGGAAGCAAAGAAACTGAACGACGAATGTGAAGGAATCTGTAATATCTTTAACAGAAAAACCACCTGATTAGTTTTCAAATTTTTTTTAACGACACGATGCTTAAGTTCGATGCAATTACTCTTGAAAGGCTTCGTTAAAAAATGAAAACTTCTTTTTCGAAAGTCTAGATTGATTGTGCTTTACTATGTCGAACATAGTTTCTGTGATGTTAAAAATTAAACACACACACACAAAGAGCTTCGAAATTAAAGGAGTTAGTTACAACTTGTTTCAAACTCTACAAACGATCATTGAAGCAGTTCCGGTGGCATGTATAGTATGAGTCTTTTGAAAAGTTTGAGGAGGTGTGTGGGGGAACAGTTCCAAATTGAGGTGGCAATTGAAGAAGTCATACTCTCAATAAAATGTTCGAACTAATGCGCATTACCCATCTTTCATTTATTCAATTTATTCTTTTCTTTTCTTTTCTTTTCTTTTCTTTTCAGCTACTACCATTTTTCAATTCCTTCTATTACACACTCTTCTTATATATATCAAATTTTCAATCGTACATAAAATACTTTTTATTCATCCACTCAAGTTAAAATACATGTTTTTGAACTTGTACTGAATGACACTTGATGATAATACAGGTTTTTCAAATATTAATTCAATAATTAAATTTAATTAATTAATTATAGTTTTTTTTAGATTTAAGTTGCATGCATCTACCTATAGATGGCGCCAGATAAACTTTAAAAAAATGAATGAAAATTATTTATAAAGAACTTTTTGCTATATAGTGGAAAAAAAAAGTAGGAATTGTCTTTAATTTTTTATATATATATTACTTGTTTCCAATTAAAATATTTCCCCCTTACTGTCACCCGTCATATTTCTCCATCCCCGTTTGATACCCTTTTCTAAACAGGATATATGCTACTTATGTTTTTCAAAATATTAACGTCACTCCCCAAGAACCCTATGAACCTCCTGAAAGTTATCTCTCCTGAGAGATATACTTTCGAAGATGATGGAAGACATAAAATTACTGACAACAAATCATAGTTTTCTTAAAGTATTACTGAAAATAATATATTAAGAAATCTTAATCTTAATATATTTCTTAATATATTACTGCAAATTTCAGAATAAACTTTAAATATTTCATTTACAGACAAATTTATGATAATGAATATTTTCCAATATCATTGGATGGTTAACATAAGTGTGTAATAATCCCTATGGATATTTAGGTTCAGTTCTAACAGGAAAACAAGAAGTTGAAATACGTTATTGCAAACAATTGGTAACATTATTGTAACTGTTCAAGGAATAGAAATAAGAGAAGTGTAGGAAATTAATGCATAACCTGAAAGAAAATGTATGATGTGGTATTTTAACATTATTAAATAAATTTAAGCCTGCAACTTAATATAACCTAAAACACTTTGGTGAATAAGAAAAGGACTCAATTAATAAAACCGTTCTTAATTAAAAATTAAGATTAATTTATGCACAGGATTAATTAATTATACATAAACTATTTATGGACGTAATTATTTTTCATATTATGAATAAAGCAGGCTAAAACAGGTCTTAAGCCACTTTAATGAGATTTGAGAATGGAAAAGTCTTAACTATCGATAAGTAGCAAAAACATTGGAGATTTTCTTTTTTTTTGTGTGTGTTGAACATCAGTGGGCCTCACATTCTACTGATGCATGTCACAAACTGCACCGATATTGCCCTTCAGGAGGACTAACATTGAGATTAAAAATAAATTATACATTGCTTTAACATTTTTAAATAATATCTTGAATTTATTTAATAAATCTGGAAATGTCTTTAAATAGTAACTTCCTCAAAGTCCTTATTTAAGTTAAAAGTTATCAAAGTTAACTTATTTAAACACAAAATTTAATAATTGCTTTTATTATTTTATTTGAACAATATCTTAAAAAAGATTCAAGGTTGAAAACTATTTTTACTTTCTTCCGTAAGAGAAAGATAAATAATTACGAAATCGGTTACATCATTAACAAAGTTTTAATGATTTAAATTTTCTACTCAAGACAAAACAGTAAAAATACAACTGAAATAAGAAAAAGTAATAATTTTAATTATATTAATTAATTAATATTAATTATAATTAAATGAAAATAAAAAATTTATCGCCCGGCGAAGTGCGGCAACTCGACGTGGCATGGACTCAACAAGTCGTTGGAAGTCTTCTGCAGGAATATTGAGCCATGCTGTCTCGATAGACGTCCATAATTGTGAAAGCGTTGATGGTGCAGGATTTTGGGCACGAACAGACCTCTCGATGATGTCCCATAAATGCTCGATGGGATTCATGTCGGGCGATCTAGGTGGCCAGATCATTCGTTGGAATTGTCCAGAATGTTCTTCAAACCAATCGCGAACAGTTGTGGCCCGGTGACATGGCGCATTGTCATCCATAAAATCCCATCGTTGTTTGGGTACATGAAGTCCATGAATGGCTGCAAGTGATCTCAAGTAGCTGAACATAAGCATTTCAGTCAATGTTCGGTCAGTCGCACCAGAGGACCAAGTCCATGCCATGAAAAAACAGCCCACACCATTACGGAGCCACCACCAGCTTGAACAGTGCCTTGCTGACAGTTTGGGTCCATGGCTTCGTGGGTCTGCGCCACACTCGAACCCTACCATCAGCTCTTACCAACTGAAATCGTGACTCATCGGACCAGGCCACGGTTTTCCATTCATCTAGGGACCAACCGATATGCTCACGTGCCCACGAGAGTCGCTGCAAGCGATGTCGTTCTGTCAGTAAAGGCACTCGAGTCGGTCTTCTGCTGGAATAGCCCAAGAAAGCCAAATTTCTCCGCACAGTTCTAACAGACAAGTCCCTTGTACGTCCCACATTGATTTCTGCGGTTATTTGACGCAGTGTTGCTTGTCTGTTAGAATTTACGACTCTTTGCAGACGTCGCCGGTCTCGGTCGTTAAGTGCAGGCGGTCGACCACTGCGCTGTCCATGGTGGGATGTTATGCCTGAAATTTCATACTCTCGGCACACTCTTGACACAGTGGATCTGGGAATGTTGAATTCCTAACGATTTCGAAATGGCATGACCCATGCGTCTAGCTCCAACTAACATTCCGCGTTCAAAGTCTGTTAATTCCCGTCGTGCGGTCATCATCACGTCAAAACCTCTTCACATGAATAGCGAACAGAAATGAAAGCTCTGCGAAAGCACTGCGCATTTATACCTGTTCTACGCGATGCTACTGCCATCTGAAAATTTGCATATTGCTATCCATGACTTTTCAAAGACAAATAAAAGAAGTTGAATCAATTTAGTAGTAGAACAAACAAGAATTTGATTCAATTTAGTGATAGAACAAACAAAAATGTGAATCAATTTAGCGATAGAATAAAAAATAATTTGATCAATTTAGTGGTAGAATAAATTTAAATTAAGTTAATTTAAATTTAAAATTAATTAATTAAAATTAGTTAAATTAGTTAATTAATTAAATTAGTTAATTAATTAAATTAGTTAATTTAAATTTAAAAGTTAAATTAAATTAATTTTCAATTTAGTGATAGAATAAACCGAAATTTGATTCAATTTAGTGATAGAATAAACAGGAATTTGAATCAATTTAATGATAGAATAAACAGGAATTTGAATCAATTTAGTGGTAGAATAAACAGGCATTTTAAATTGATACAAATTCTTGTTTATTCTATCACTAACTTGATTCAAATAAATTCAAGCACCACAAAAATTTACACGCACTTGTTTATAATATTACTAAAGTTATAGAATAAACAAGAATTTGAATCAATTTAGTGATATAATAAATAAGAATTTGAATCAATTTAGTGATATGAGAATAAACCCTTTTTAAGTGAAAAAAACACTATTTGCATTGACTACACAAATCAATTTAGTTTAAAGAAAGGCAATATTTTCCTACGCAATGTTCTATTTATAATAAAAAAGTAAGACTAATTATCAATTAAAGTAACCGTAATCAATTCTATGAATTCTTCATCTGCATTTCGCGCTCGAGACTCCGTGTTGTCCCGAACAAATTTTGAATAATTCATACGCGTTTTAATCTGGAAGAAAAGTGAGATCTAAACAGGGCTGGACGGTCTCGAAATAGGATCTCCCTATTAAAATTCACTTCGCGGCAGATAAGAGTGGAATTCAATTTAGATAACACATTTTGCCAAAGAAACTCGTTTCGATTGCATAAAATTGTTTAGAGTTTTCTCAAGACGCGTAATTGAATGAGGTTCCCCCTGAACTTGTTTCAATTTTACGATCGATCGATCTCGTAATTTGCAGCTTTCAGATTGGGTCCGCATTTGTATTGCAAATAATATAGAGATGAGGCGGATGAAGTTTCGACTTGTAGAGTTGGACGTTAAATGAATTCCGATACTTTACTAATGAGATAAACATTTCCTAATGATACGTTAGAATTGTGAAATTGGATATTTATCGTATCAAATATATTTGCAGCTTTTTTTTAAAGGCGCGTGTCTTAGAATATTAAAATGTGGGTAATATTTGTTATTCTTTCCCAGTGTGCAGTGGTGGCCAAAGTTTTATTTTGTATTTTGTAAAAAGCGTTTGCGTTTGTATTTTGTAAAAAGTATAAAAATATTTTAGACATTTTATTTATTTTTTTTTTTTTAAATTTTTATATCAATTTACTCAGCTATTCACATCTGGTTTTTTTTCTTATTATAATTCCACGTGGTAAATAGCAACATTTAGACCAAGTCCAACAATATGTCCGGTCTTATGGAAGGAGGGAAAGGGGGGGCGAGTTTCTGTTGTGATGGATCACCCGTGATAGAAGTCTGACTTGGCTACGTGTCGACGAAAACGGAGGGCAGTGCCTTCTGGGAAGAGTTTTAGGAGGAACTAACCAGCATCGCATATCGTATGGAAGAAATTCCGGAGAATTCCCACGACTACCGACTACTGTAGCACGACTCACGAGGCAAAACATTGAACATCACAAACGCCATCGAGTCTCCCTTTTTTTGAAACAGTGTCTACAAGCCGCCAGCGGATTGAACCACAGCCTTATTGCTCACTAACGGCGCATGTCAGTACTGAGTCACGAGTCGGGATTCACTATTATTAATTAACTATTATTAATTCACTATTATTAGTCAACTATTATTAATTTGTAAGTACTTTTTCATTTCTTAAAAATTAGTTATTCTCACATAAAAAATTTATAAAACTGCATAACTAAAAATTTTACAAAATTATTAGCCAATCAAGTTATATATATAACTACTTAATAAGAATTCACTCTATTGATAACATAACACTCTATTGATAAATAGAGTCCCCCATTGAGTAGAACGCATTTTATTAACTACAGCAGTTTTCATTGTGGTCTATTCTTATGATGAAGATCGTATGTTATGTGTTACATTATTGTATGGTAAAAAAATTCGTAAATATTAAATGTTTTAAATATTCAAAAAATTTAAAACAACTTAAAACAACTTTTTTACAAATCCTGGCGGCGGCATGGATGTTTGAATGGTTCGGAATCCACGTTGAACTGTAGATTCCGGTCTGTTTAACCCAAAGTGTACCCAAAATGACAGTAAAGCGATAAACCAATATCTTTATTAAAATATTAAAATTATCTTTATATATTATATCTGATAAACCAATATCTTTATTATCTTTATTAAAATAAAGTTAAGAATATTTTCATGTACTCATCTATTGATAATATGTTTGTTATTGTTGTTCTAATGCAACTGCCCTATGTTTATACACTGAAGTGACAAAAGTCATGGGATACCTCTTAATATCATGTCGGCCCTCCTTTCACCCGGCGAAGTGCAGCAACTCGACGTGGCATGGACTCAACAAGTCGTTGGAAGTCTTCTGCAGGAATATTGAGCCATGCTGTCTCGATAGACGTCCATAATTGTGAAAGCGTTGATGGTGCAGGATTATGGGTACGAACAGACCTCTCGATGATGTCCCATAAATGCTCGATGGGATTCATGTCGGGCGATCTAGGTCGCCAGATCATTCGTTGGAATTGTCCAGAATGTTCTTCAAACCAATCGAGAACAGTTGTGGCCCGGTGACATGGCGCATTGTCATCCATAAAAATCCCATCG
The DNA here is from genome assembly GCA_021605075.1 of Caerostris darwini. Classification (NCBI taxonomy): domain Eukaryota; kingdom Metazoa; phylum Arthropoda; class Arachnida; order Araneae; family Araneidae; genus Caerostris; species Caerostris darwini. The sequence goes on from BPLQ01008944.1 coordinate 8,499, forward strand.
TTGTTTGGGTACATGAAGTCCATGAATGGCTGCAAGTGATCTCCAAGTAGCTGAACATAAGCATTTCCAGTCAATGTTCGGTCCAGTCGCACCAGAGGACCAAGTCCATGCCATGAAAAAACAGCCCATACCATTACGGAGCCACCACCAGCTTGAACAGTGCCTTGCTGACAGTTTGGGTCCATGGCTTCGTGGGATCTGCGCCACACTCGAACCCTACCATCAGCTCTTACCAACTGAAATCGGGACTCATCGGACCAGGCCACGGTTTTCCATTCATCTAGGGACCAACCGATATGCTCACGTGCCCACGAGAGTCGCTGCAAGCGATGTCGTTCTGTCAGTAAAGGCACTCGAGTCGGTCTTTTGCTGGAATAGCCCAAGAAAGAAAAATTTCTCCGCACAGTTCTAACAGACAAGTCCCTTGTACGTCCCACATTGATTTCTGCGGTTATTTGACGCAGTGTTGCTTGTCTGTTAGAATTTACGACTCTTTGCAGACGTCGCCGGTCTCGGTCGTTAAGTGCAGGCGGTCGACCACTGCGCTGTCCATGGTGGGATGTTATGCCTGAAATTTCATACTCTCGGCACACTCTTGACACAGTGGATCTGAGAATGCTGAATTCCCTAACGATTTCCGAAATGGCATGACCCATGCGTCTAGCTCCAACTAACATTCCGCGTTCAAAGTCCGTTAATTCCCGTCGTGCGGTCATCATCGCGTTAAAACCTCTTCACATGAATAACTTGAACAGAAATGAAAGCTCTGCGAAAGCACTGCGCATTTACACCTGTTCTAAGCGATGCTACTGCCATCTGAAAATTTGCATATTGCTATCCCATGACTTTTGTCACTTCAGTGTATAATGTGTTTGTTATCATTTACAATATTTCACTAAGCAAATAGTCATTATCATTATTCAAATCTATGTCTGCACCAGAATCATCGATCTAATTTGTTTCTCTTTTGCAAACAAGCTAGCGTGTGCTACTACTAGATCACAAGCTCACAAAATAATATATATTATTACGAAATCATTTTTGCATCTTACACAACAGTTATTCGAATGTTTGAAGAACATTAATTTTGCTTTCGAATCGCATCATTGCATCACAAGTGGTTAGATTCATGCAGTATGCCATTTTTAAATTCCGGGGAAAATAAATAGGGATTACTGTAGGATTGAATATGAGATGAGAGAGAGAGAAAAAAAAAGAAGACAATTGCCGGATATTCCTATCATTCGAGGACGCAGGAAATCACACCATTTGCGCCTCGTGGCATTCGCCTTTATCCATCCGACAGAATCCTTGTGATGCTATCCGGCAAAATTGAATTCTACTTCTGCATTTTGAATACATTTTCCATTTCATTTCTAGGGGATTTCCTTCCTCACCCCCTTTGCCCTATCATCTTCCGCCACGTGAGAGGAAGAGAAAAAAAAAATTTTTCTTCTTCTGCTACAAGAAATTGGATAAAACAACCCGACCGCCATTTTGATTTTCTTCTTTCTTTCTCACCCCCACCCCCCTCCCCCTTTCTTACGTTGCCCCTGTCTTTTTCGAATGCCAGTTCATAGTATGAGTAAGGTAGCAATTTTAGTCTTGACTCTTTTTCTATATGGCGTTCCATTTTTATTCTTTCTTTTTTTGTTTGATGGGGTGGATTGCCTTTTGGAAAGTGTCGGATAGAGCAATCTCGACGGCCAAGAAAAAAGCTTTTCTTCGACGAGATTTTTATTTTTATTTTTATTTTCTACCTTCTTCTTCTTCTTCTCTTTCGGAATGAAATCGATTTTTTATCCTGTCAGACCTTTAAAAAGCTGATTGTGCTGTCCCAGGCAACAACAGGTGTATCCAGGTTGGGGGTATGATGGCCGCAACTTTTTTTTTTTTTTTGGTTCTTTGACGAAATTCAATAGATTTTTGTTAGAGAAAAGAAATGTGAATTGGATAGAATGTAAAAATAATTCCCATCTTACTCAGAATCATATGATAAATTTTCATTATTAAATGAATTAAACATGATATTTAGAAAATATATTGTGTTCACATATCTGAATTCTGGAATTATTGGCATAAACTGACGGACTAAATATTTTGAAGTTTTTTACCCTTAACCACCACCAGTTTTTTCTTCTTTTCCACTAACACAATTTCAGGGATGTTCTTCTAAATGAGAAAATGACTTAAAATATTTAAAATAAAGCATAAATAAATCATTAATTTCAGAGGAGGGGAAAGACTAGACAGTCTAGAATACACCTTTATATCTATAACAAAAATTAAACAGACACAGAGAACCTGTTTTGAAAAATATTATTATACTCTCCAGGGACAGATGAAATAAACTCAGACAAACAAATAATTGATGCAATTTCTAAAAGCCACACTATCCCCTGCATCAGTCTTCACAACTCAAGTGACGCGCCCTTCCCCCTACCGAAGCCCGGACTTACTCCAATCCAACTCGAAACCTCATCGATTCACGTAACAACCGACTCGTGCAGGGCTTAATAGCCACGAAGGTCGCGAGCTCGACACAAACTGCAAGTTGCCAGGCAACGTCGAGACACATTCTCTAATTGGTTCCCGTATTTAGACCAACCCCTCCGCCACCACCACTGCCTTTACTGAAGTTAAGGAACATAGAGAAATGGATAATAAAGACATCTAGACGTCTCTCTCCCTATGCTTCCTTGGAGAATTTCGCTCAATATACGAAAACTCAGAAACCTGTTACGCGTAATATGAGTAAAGCTTGAATAATGTAGAAGCCTTACGCTTCGTATTTGGAAGTTGGAAGTATGGAAAGGAACAAATGGAGGAGGAGTGGGGTGGGGCGGGGTGGAGCATTATCGTTCTAAGGGCATTAAAACGACGTTTGGCATTGTTGAGGGGATTTCTAGAGAAAGACCCACTGTTGATGGCAGAGAGTGGGAAAAGCGAAAAAGTTTTCATGGTTCTCTGATAGATTTAGAGTTAGTAGATACGTTTAGAAATTGAATTTAAGTTTGAAATTTTTGCTATTGCATTCCGCTAGGATCGCAGAAATCTATAGACATTGATAGACATAATTTAATAAAGTATATTGCTGGCAATATAGTGAATAGTATTTGGTACTTTGGGCATTAATCAAGGAATTCTTGAGCATAAAAACGAATAAAATATAAATATAAATATATAAAAAGTATTTAATATAAAATAAGATGTTACTTTCAATGAATGTGGGATACTTATAATTTATTTTTTTAAAAGTCAGTCATTTTCTCAGAAGACTGCATCATAAAGAGCTGGTAATGCTATTATATTTCGGCAGCAGCACAACTTAGTATGTGAATTCCAATGGACGCTATCCGGGGTTAGACCCTCCTTAACGAATCCAATGAAAAAATTCTCCTATTTAAGGATTTATCGTGCATTTAATTAACATAGATTATTCTCTGTAGCATACAAATTAAAGAAGCCCTTGAGTTTAACTTGTTTAATAACTTATAATATTGTTGTTAATTTTCACAATAAAACTATTATTTAATATTAATATCTGAAAATAAGAACACGTACGTTTGTAAATAGCATTGCGGCTTATGCCATAGCAAATAATATTGCCTGTATATAATTAGTGAAACTGTATTTAAATAGGCACTAATATACATTCATTGTGAATGCATAAAATAAAAATTAAACATTGCTTATTATTATTTAGATTACATGATAAGTGATAAAAGAAATATATTTTCCGTTGCATATTTCAGCAATTAAAAACAAGCAATGAAAATTATTAAAGCTAAAAGAAACTATCTTTGAATGATACATTCAAAAGGAGTATCAAAAAGAATTACCTTAAAAATTATGAACTAATTAAATAATCGAAACTTTCTGTTTTATTGTAAATATACAGTTTTTTCAGTAAATTTTACTAATACTAAAAATTACGACGGTGAATAAATTCCGTAATTACTTATTTTAAATTTAAGTTTTTGTTATAAAGTTTACAATCCATTTGCAGTTCCTATTTCAATAGAAAAATTACTTGATGAACGCGATCATACGAAAAATTCTGCCCGATAAAATATGTACACAAATTTATTATTTTCTGTAGCCAAAGTAAATTGAAATTTTACGAAAATAGGGATTATAGGAGTTACTACAAAACTGCTAACAATACATATTTTCAAAATATATATATATATATCTTGAATTGCAAAGTATGTCAAAGATATACGAAAACAAATATAAAAAAAAGATAGAGAAAATGCATTAAAAGACGAAAACAGTAAAATAATGGGGCCCAAAACAAAAGATGCCAACTTGACAGAATTCGATCTTCAACTCTCTCCACTTTAAGTCTAACAAACACCATCCCCATGAAGAAAAACCTAAAACAAGAAGTCCTCCATCCTCTCCAAGGGGGACTTAAAAACACCTTATATCAGGCTTTTCCCCAAAGCGTCAGCCCGCGTAATCCCGTAGTGTTTGTTCCACCCTCGGAAAGGTCTCATTGCAAGGAAGAAACCTTTACGTCAGCAAGTGGCCTGTTATCGGCATATTTATTTTGCACCCTTGTTCCCTACAAGCTGTGTGGATGAGATAAAACCTTCTTTCCTACCACCAAGTAAGCCCTAGAAATATTTTCTCCATAAACATAAAAGAAAAGAAAGAAAATATCGTATTGTGTTGAAACGTCAGCATAAAAAGGAACATGTTATCGAAATTATTATGCTTGTTCATTTTCCGTGTTCATTTTGTTAGCAGTTGTTCCGAAATGAATGGTAACCATTGGCAACGCAAAATGCATTATTTGGATACTTTTGTTTTATACCAATGTCTGCTTTATGCCATTAGTGACACGAAACGAATATATTGAGCACACGACACTCAACTTCGTAAGTATAATAATGATGATGCAAGCATGCAAAAAGTTACGATGTTAAGAATAGAAAAACAACAATGTTACTAAAATGAATCAATATTGACAATTTCAAGATTTTTTTCCATGTTATTTTAATTTGAAAAACATTTAAAAATTTAAAAAAATATATTTTTCTTAAAAAAATTTTTAACGTCAGAACTGTTTTATTTTTTTTTTAAATCAATTGATTTATAAACTAAAGAATTTTATAATTTTTTTTATTCATTAACTATATTTCGAAAATAAGGATACTAGAAGTTACTACAAAACTGCTAACAATACATATTTTCAAAAACATACCTAGAACTGCAAAGCAAGTCAAAGATATGCGAAAACAAATAAACAAAAAAGATAGAGTAAATGCATTAAAAGACGAACACGGCAAAATAATGGGGTCCAAAACAAAAGATGCCAACTTGACAGAATTCGATCTTCAACACCCTCCACTTTAAGTCTAACAAACGCCATCTCCATGAAGAAAAACCTAAAACAAGAAGACCTCCTTCTCTCTCCAAGGGGAACTTAAAAACACCTTATATCAGGCTTTCCCCAAGCGTTAGTGCGCGTAATCCCGCAGTGTTTGTTCCACCCTCGGAAAGGTCTCATTCCAAGGAAGAAACCTTTACGTCAGCAAGTGGCCTGTTATCGGCATATTTATTTTGCACCCTTGTTCCCTACAAGCTGTGTGGATGAGATAAAACCTTCTTTCCCACCACGAAGTAAGCCCTAGAAATATTTTCTCCATAAGCATAAAAAAAAGAAAGAAAAAATCGCATTGTGTTGAAACGTCAGCATAAAAAGGAACATGTTATCGAAATTATTATGTTCTATCATTTTCCGTGTTCATTTTGTTAGCAGTTATTCCGAAGTGAATGGTAACCCTTGGCAATGCAAAATGCATTATTTGGATACTTTTGTCTGCTTTATGACATTAGTGGCACGAAACGAATATATTGAGCACACGACACTCAACTTCGCAAGTATAATAATGATGATGCAAGCATGCAAAAAGCTACGATGTTAAACATAGAAAAGCAACAATGTTAAAAATAGAAAAGCGCCAATGTTAATAAAATCGATCAATAATGAAAATTTCATGATTTTTTTACATGTTATTTTAATTTAGAAAGCAGTTAAAAAGTAAAAAATTATATATTTTTTAAATTTTTTTAACGTCACAACCGTTTTATTTTTAAAAAAATCAATTGATTATAAACTAAAGAATTTTATAATTTTTTTTATTCATTAACTATATTTTGAAACTAAGGATACTAGAAGTTACTACAAAACTGCTGACAATACATATTTTACAAAACATACCTTTAATTGCAAAGTATGTCAAAGATACACAAAAGCAAATAAACAAAAAAGACATAGAAAATGCATTAAAAGACGAACACAGTAAAATAATGGGGCCCAAAACAAAAGATGCCAACTTGACAGAATTCGATCTTCTACTTCCTCCGCTTTAAGTCTAACAAACACCATCACCGGTGAAGAAAAACCTAAAACAAGAAGTCCTCCTTCCCTCTCCAAGGGGGACTTAAAAACACCTTATATCAGGCTTTCCCCCAAGCGTTAGCCCGCGTAATCCGTAGTGTTTGTTCCACCCTCGGAAAGGTCTCATTCCAAGGAAGAAACCTTTACGTCAGCAAGTGGCCTGTTATCGGCATATTTATTTTGCTCCCTAGTTCCCTACAAGCTGTGTGGATGAGATAAAACCTTCTTTCCTACCACGAAGTAAGCCCGAGAAATATTTTCTCCATAAACATAAAAAAAAAAAAAAAAAAAAAAACGCATTTTTTTGAAACGTCAGCATAAAAAGGAACATGTTATCGAAATTATTATGCTCTATCATTTTCCTTGTTCATTTTGTTAGCAGTTGTTCCGAAATGAATGGTAACCATTGGCAACGCAAAATGCATTATTTGGATACTTCTATTTTATACCAATGTCTGCTTTATTGCATTAGTGGTACGAAACGAATATATTGAGCACACGACACTCAACGTCGTAAGCATAATGATGATGATGGAAAGCATGCAAAAAGTTACGATGTTAAAAATAGAAATGCAACAATGTTCATAAAATTTATCAATACTGACAACTTCGGGAATTTTTTTTTTTTATCATTTTAATTTAGAAACAAACATTTGATTCTATTTTAATTTAGAATTTATTTTTTTTAAATTTAGATTATAGAATTTTTTATTTTATTTTGAAAAGTAAAAAATTTCAAAGCAAAATATTTTTTGAATTTTTTTTTTTTAACATCATAACTGTTTTATTTTTAAAAGAACGATAGGCTTATAAACTAAAGAATTTTATAATTTTTTTTTATTTATTACTTTTCGAATTAAATATTTTTAACAATTTAAATGAGTATAAATTTTTGTGTATCTTGAATCTTTAAACAATATTAATGAGATATGTCCTGAAACAATATTGATGAGATGTGCACAAATATGCAAGTCCCAGAAATAATTTGGAGAACTTGATAATTTTTTTTTACAATATAATTAAATCAATTAAGTAAAGATTAATAATTTTAAATACTTGTCATGTTTGAAATTAAATTTTGCTATAAATATTAAATTAAAAAATAATTTTAGATTTATTTTTGCATATAAAAAAATCTACAAAATATAAAGTTTTCTACAATTTAATTTTTTCTACATAAATATGTGTTATGTAAATATATTAAAATTATTTTATTTTTTATAATACAAAGAATAAACATTAAAACAGTTTAATATTTTTTATTTACATGAATAGAAATATTATTTATAAACACACTATTCAAATTCATAAAAATAATTATTCATAATCTAATAATATTTGAAATTGAAAGGAAAACACACTTTTTATTTAATTTTCTACAAATGACAGTCATTAAATGCTAATTTAGATAATTAATGCTTTGACGGAATAAAATTCAAAACTTCAATAAATCAATTGAATAAAGTGCTTCGATATTTATTGTCAGTGAACACATAAAATTGCCACTAAGTTGATCAGAAATCGCTTTTAAAATGCACTATTATCCAGCAGCCGATAATAAGTTTGGAAGACAAATATTAATTTTAACGTATGAATCGAGTTCAATATTTTCCTTTTTGATTAAGAAGGTAGCAACTCAAACGAGGAAAGAGGTATAAAAAAATTACAAAATGTCTATAAGTCATTAAATGAAATATACGCAAATATGCACACGGCAATTAAATGTCGATTAATTATATAAAATGACTAAATAGCTCAATGTAATTTCCTGCATCATTGTGCTGGAAACATTTTGCTGCCTCCCCAAATTACGTCGTCCTTTGAAACATTGTCTAACCGATTCCATTTAATCAAGGAAAAAAAAAGACTAATACTTAAATTTAAAAAACTTCTATAAATCAAGTGAATTAAACCCTCCAATGCTTAATTTCAATGAACAAATAAAATGTCCACAAATTAGATCAGAAATCGCTTTTAAAACGCACGATTATCCAGCTGTCAATGATAAGTTTGAAAGGCAAATATTTATTTTAGCGCACAAATCGAGTTTAATATTTTCTCTTTTAATTAAGAAGGCAGCAACTCAAGCGTTGAAAAAGATGTAAAAATGGAATATGCACACGGCAATTAAATGTCGATTAATTACATCAAATGACTAAATAGCTCAAGGTAAAATTCCTGCAACACCTCGCGGAAAACATTTTGTTGCCTCCCCAAATTACGTCACCCGTTAAACATTGGCTAACCAATTCCATTTAATTAAAAAAAAGAGACTAATACTAAAATTCAAAACTTCAATAAATCAAGTGAATTAAGCCCACCAATATTTAATGTCAGTTAAAGAGTAAAATTTCCACAAATTAGATCAGAAATCGCTTTTAAAATGCACGATTATCCAGTTATCAATAACAAATTTGGAAGACAAATATTTATTTTAACGTACAAATCAACTTCAATATTTTACTTTTTAATTAGAAGGCAACAACTCAAATGATGAAAAAGATTACAAAATGCCAATAAGTCATTAAATGAAATATGCAGAAATATGCACACGGCAATTAAATGACGATTGATTACAAAATAAATGATTAAATAGCTGAAGATAAGATTTCTGCATCAAATTGCTGGAAATGTTTCGTTGCCTTACGTCAGCCTTTAAACATCGGCTAACCGATTTTATTTAATCAGAAAAAAAAAAAGTGACTAATACTAAAATTCAAAACTTCAATAAATTAAGTGAATTAAGCCCTCCAATATTTAATACCAGTGATCACATAAAATTTCCACAAATTAGATGAGAAATAGCTTTTAAAATCAGGAACATCCAGTTGTCGATAATAAGTTTGGAAGGTAAATATTTATTTTAACATACGAATCGTTTTCAGTATTTTCCTTTTTAATAAACAAGGCAGCAACTCAAACGATGAAAAAAAATTACAAAATGTATATAAGTTATTAAATGAAATAAGCACAAATATGAACAAGGCAATTAAATGCCGATTAATTATATCAAATGATTAAATAGCTCAAGATAAGATTCCTGCATCAGCTTGATGGAAACAATTTGCTGCCTCACCAAATTACGCCGTCCGTTAAGCATGGACTAACCAATTCCATTTAATCAAAAAGAGACTAATACTAAAATTCAAAACTTCAATAAATCAAGTGAATTAAGCCCTCTGTTGTTTATTTTCAGTGAACACATAAAATTTTCACAAATTAGATCAGAAATCACTTTTAAAATGCACATTATCGGTTAAAATAATTTTAGTTGTCGATAATATGTTTGGAAGACAACTATTTATTTTAACGTACGAATCGAGTTTAATAATTTCCTTTTTAACTAAGAATGCAGTAACGCAAACGGTGAAAAAAATTACAAAACATCTGCCAGTCTTTAAATGAAATATGTACATGGCAATTAAATGTCGATTAATTATATCGAATGATTAAATAGCTCAAGACAAGATTCCTGAATCAGCTTGCTGGAAATATTTTGCTGTCTTTTCAATTTACATTATCCGTAAAATATTGGCTATCCGATTCCATTTAATCAAGAAAAGAGTAGAACTAATACCAAAGGATCATAATTAGAAAAATTAGAGATTAGCATTTTGAGAAGAGGATCAGTTTAAAAAGATTGACAATAAAAGCAATTACATTGTATTCCGACAAGAATATTCAAATCGAGCATCACATATTTTATAATTGGATTTCAAATTGCCTCTTAAAAGCATCTGTGGTTCTCGTTAATAATTTTTTCCAAAAGACAAATATTTACGTTTAAATATGAATTACGAGAGAAACTATTTTTAATTCTATTAAAAGTATTTTTTTAATTTTATTTAAGTCAAACAGCAAGGAGGAAAAAATAAAAAGCTCCTCCTTATCACAAATGTCAACAAGTCGTCAAATCCAAAGGGGGTACACGGCAATTAAAGGTCGATTAATTAAACCTTTCCCCCAAGATCCCAAACCGAATGCGATCCAACCATCAACTTGTTGAAAACATTTCGCGGCCCCCCCCCCCCCCTAAAATTATTCCGTTCCTTAAACATTGTCTAACCGATCCCGCATAATCAAGGCAGAAGAGAGAGAGAGAAAGAGAGAAACTAATGGCATTAAGTCCCAGGAAAAATTAGGGACTAATACGTCGAGGAATGGACCAATTTAAAGAAATTGGTCATAAATTTAATTAGAGAAGCAGAAATTGCTTTTGCAGGAATAACAGAAGGAAAAGGAGATGGGGGGGAGGGGGGGAAGGGGGGATGGAATGGAAAAGATAAATAAAAAAAAAATTCTAAACATGCGCGGCAGATCTCCGTGGAATGGAAGCGCACCGTGGCTATCGATTGGAGGCAATGAGGATTGCATGTCGGATTTGCTGAAACATTGTTACGAAAGAAGAAATGGTTCTTAAAATACTCGATCTGATGTTTTGGAGGGTAATGTGGTAGTTGAGGGAGTGGAATAAAACTGAATAGAAGGAAGGTTTGATCTTATTGGATAAGAATCCAGAGAAACGTTGTAAAGCAATAATAATGTTTTGTGTTTTTCGTATTGTGTATACATTTTGCATCTTATATCCATATATAGTTAGATATAAGAGTATATAAATTTAATCCATATAAAAGTAGACATATTATATATACTATTTTTTTTTCTATTTTTAGTGACAGATTTTTAAATCTCTTGCGTAGATCTCTCTTTAAATGCGTAGTATGAGGGAAACTTTCCAGACTAAGAGAAAAAATACACTTGGGCTCGCATAATAATTTTTCATAACGATAATCCAATCTTTTTAGGCAATTTTTCAGATGGTTTTTCTCTTATTTTTCAGTTATTCTTACGGATACCAGTGTCAATGGAAAATTTTTATGAAACTTTGTTTTTGTTGCAACTTTGTTTTAACTACTTTGTTTGTATTAAACTTTGTTTTTATTTTTGAACTATGACTGCTTGTAGAAAAATGTTACTTTACATGACGCAGCTTAAAAAAATTCATGTATTGGAGTAGCAATAGTTTCGGACAGACGTTATGTTTTCACAATATTTTATTAACTGTTTTATTTATTATCTATTTTTTTAACTCTATTTATATTTTTTTCCTATTTTCACTTTGGTTTCATTAATTATACAGTTATTACTGCAAAAATTAAATTTTATTCATTTCCTTCAAATTGAAAATGATTTGATCATTAATATGCTAAGAAACTATTTCAATGAGTAGAGAATATTAAATATTTAACGTTTTTAATGAGCGTAGGGCTGAAAACGCTTTCCCTTAAAAAGAAAAGGGCAAATTTGGATGCTGAAACTTGTTTTATTTTATCTTCTAAATAAGTTGATAGGTTTAGAATTATGTATTTTTAATTGCTCAAAAATATAAAGTATTTTTAATTGTTACAAGATATAAAGCATTTTAATTAATTAATTAATCAATTTTTATTTTACGGTACAGCTACTCGGTCATCAAGCCTCTTGAAATATGTTATAAAATATAGGAGTCATCATATGCAATATCAAATTGCCATAGAAAAATTGCCATAGATATTGCAATAAATTGCCATATCATTGCCTAATTGCCAATATCAAATTGCCACAGATATTAAAATACTATAGAAAAGCAATTACTAAATTAGTTTAGGTTTAACAAGAATAATTAATGGTGTTAGAAATAAACTCCACATTGTTTAAAAGAAATATTTTTATTATTTGCGTTCCTTGGTTTATGTTATTAAGTCACAGAACGCAAATAATAAGACTTTTCATTTTAACGTGATTTATTGGCTGTAACGCAATTCAATCGTATGATTTAAATGACAGAATTATACCAAAACATTGAAAGAATAATTGCACTCACATGCAGAAACAAAACTCTTAATTATTTAATTAACAGTTCATGAACGAAACGCATCACACTGAATTAAAACTAAAAATTCCCTTCTAAAGATTCTGTTTCATTAACGGAAAAGATCTCGATTTTAAAAGGAACGACACGCCAAAAACGTCAAAAGGAATTTTCACAGCAAGACAGACACTTTAATTTGAAGCTACCCAAACAAAAATCTCTCGAACGCCGGTTGTTCTTGAAGAAGACATATTTAATTCTTCGGGCATCATAAACCGGCAGAAGGCCTTCTTCGAACAATACCATGGTATCGAAGAACGTTTTCTCGCTATCCACTTAATGTTAGGATAATCTGACAGCTGAGAGACCCATTCCGCAAGTCGAAAGGAGACAAAATTAATGTTGGCAGAGTTAAAAGTCCTTTTGCTAGTTGAGAGAGAAAATAAATTCCTTCTGAGGAATTCCACAAATACACAAACGAAGAAGAAAAAAAAAAGATTCTCAAGATTTAGGGTCTTAAATTTCATCCTAGGAAGGGTATCTTAAGAATTCCGAATTGTAATTTCAAGATGAAGAGAATTAATGATACTTTCCGATAAAAATTCGGTAAGCATTTGTATAAATTTACTTGAAATGCCAAATAGATGTAACAAAGTATAACAATGAATGAAGGATTTTGCAGTATGTTTCAAGTTTCCTATTTAAAATCAGTCATGGTTAAGTTTTCATTAAAAATATGTTTGAATCGTGTATTATTTACAAATTAATCCACTAAATATTGGCGTTGCGAAAACGCAGATAACTTTTTCTGGGATAATTTTTTCAAATATCTTTTACAGCGTAGTATAGAGGATGCCTTCCTGATTAAAATATATACGGAATATATATATAGATAGACAGATACAGATATATATATTCATATATACGGAGGAGATGGAAAATATATTCTGTCTCGCATAGTAATTTTTTATATTCGTGTAAATTTACTTGAAATGTCAAATAGCTATAACAAAGTATACCACTAAATGAAGGATTTCACAGGAGTTTCTTATTTAAAAACAGTCATGGTTAAGTTTTCATTAAAAATAAGTTTAAATGATGCATTATTTACAGATTAATCCATTAAAGACAGATATTCCAAAAACTACTTATTTTCGTGATAAATTTTTCAATAGATAATATAATTTTACATAGATAGATACCGGAAGCAATACTATAGGCAGATCAAATTTTGTACGATGAAAAGGAATAACATCTCTAATACAAAAAGTGGAAATTATATTACTTTGTTAATTTATAAATATTTTTATCACAAAGTTTGCAAACTTTTAGGCGTTATAGAGTACACGTAGAAGAGAAATAACATAACTAAGCGGAGTTGGAAATTATTTGCAAACGAGGTAGATGGCATTGCACGACAGAGAGCAGCTCTCTCGGAGAGGCTCTTCATTGTACACACTGATGCAGTTATAGTAGGACGACTGATCATGCAAATGTGGAACCAACTAATGCAAATTTGCCTACGGTGCTGAGGGATGCAAATGCGAGCCACAGCACTTGCGGGTGCAACACCATCCAATGAGGCATATTGCCAGCTTTAATCTCCTTGAACACCTTCGCCTACTTCGTAATCTCCTTGAACACCTTATCAGAGAGGAGTTCTTACCGAAATGTCGTCATGAACCACAATGACGGAATATCCTGTTGTATTTTCCGCAAAAGTCATGTGCATCCTCAGATCACCTTTGTTACTGTTGGCTATTATTTTCTTGATGTACATTTAATAAACCATATATTAACTTTCGTAGTGTTCTTTAATAGTGTATGTTCACTACTAAGTCAGGATAGCAGTTTCGACCTCTATTCATTTACACTATCCCTATTAGAAGCTTGTAAATCAAGTGTTGTAATATAAAATATTGAATAAATAATTTAGCGAGGAATTAAAGATAGCGAAATATATCGAATATAATTATTTGTATCTTAAAATGAATACTCACATGTGAATTTTTTTTTTTTACAGAAATCGAAATTGGGTAGGATGCCGAATGTATCGTATAAAATACCGAAGTACTCCGTTGAAACACATAATGCATACGTAAAATATTATATATCACAAATTTCTATCACCAAAGTCACATTTATAAATTTCAATGACACTTAGATTTTGAAAACATCTTATTTGTCAGTGATAATAAATATGTAATTCAATTCCGCTGTTGTCAATATCTACTTTACTTTGAAGACTCATTAATGCATACGACAGTGTCTAGAATTTTCAGACTGATGTTGGGCAAATTTTCTGTAATACCATATGCAAAAAGAAAAACAGTTGCTCCTAATATTTCCTTCGACTAACGTTGCACATCCTACCCAACTTATTCGTTCCAAGATACAAATAATTATATTCTTTATCTTTAATTTATCGCGGAATTATTTATTGAACATATTATTTTTCTCTGTAATATTTCTTATTCAAAAATATTACATTAATTATCAACATCAATGGCACCATATAAACAGGAATGGACGTTCTGTGTTGCCTGAGCTATAAAAAAGGAAAAAAAACAACGGGAGAGAGAGAGAGTGAGCGATGCATTGCTAGCCGCTGACGTGTAATGGCCTTTCATTGGAAAAGGGTCAGACGGTACGGGGTGCCAGGGATATTCATCAGAACGATGGCCTTAACAGCGGAGTCGCCTGGCCGTCTGTCGTTGGCGATTTTTGATTGGTCTGCGGCGCCTCTGAGTCACTAGATGACATAATCGATTGAGGGTGGGAGTGCGAATCGCCTCGCACTCGACTAGACACGGAATTGTGTTTATTTTTCACCTACTTTGTTCATTGTTTACTGGGAGTGTGCTTTCGTATGGAAAGGAGAAATGCGGATGACATGAATGCTGTCGCGAGACTGGAATCAATTTGGTTTGGTTCCAAGTGCGTTTTGGGAAAACTTTTACATTATGCATCGCAATGTTTTTTGTGAATTTAAAATAGGGGAAATTTAGATGATTTGTGGGAATAAAATAGAAACTAGTGTCTTCTGAATAGGATGGTTTTAGTTTTATAAATATTTTGTTGTATATTTTCTGATAATAAATAAATCGCATAACTTAGTATTACTGTTATTGTTATATTTTTTTTTATTAAGATTCGAGAAATTTTAAACCAGATTTTTGTAACCCTGATCAATTCTTCTTCTTCTTCACTGGCATTACAGCCTTATACAGACTTGAGCCTCCAACACAGCAGCTCTCCATCTGTCTCGCTCCAATGTCAATCTCTCGCGGCTTGGTGGCCAACTGGTTAGCGCTCTGGAATTTGGTATCACAGGCTTCTGGTTCGAATTTTGGGCGTGTCATGGATATTTGTGAGTGGTTCGGAATTCATGTTAAACTGTTAATCCCGCTCTGTTTAGACCTCGTGCGTACCAGATGACCGTAGAGTGACAAACCAAACCAATGTCAATCTCTTCCAGTTAATAATTTTCAGTGGTCTAAGATCCTCTTCAGCACTATCAATTCACTTTTCCCTTGTTCTTCCTCTCTTCCTATCATTGAACAATTATATAACAATTCTTTTAATGATGTTTCCCCTCATCTCTGCAATGTGCATGTCCCAGCCAGCGAATTCTTTGTGATTTAATGTATCTCACAATGTCACTCTAATCAATTGCCATCCTTAATCAATTGACTATCAATTCAAATAAGCAAACATCACATTGCATCGTTGAAAAATCGTTAATGTTATTAAAACTAATGAAAAAGTTAAAAGTATATATTATTTTTTTTTGCTTAGCAATTGAACAATTTTGCTGCATAAGCCGTACCATAGACTTTAATCAAAATATTTTTTTTTTTTTTGCATATTTTATTAATGATGTAAATAAAGGTATATTAAACAGCGATCATATTCCAAATTGTTTACAAATATAAAATTATGAAAATCTCCTTGAAAATAATACCTGCTATAAAAACAGAATTAAATTAATATGATGAACTAAATCAGAATTATCAGAATTAAATTAATTTTTTTTATAAAGACTCAAGAAAAACTCTTTTAAAATAGTTTTTATGAAACCCTAATCAATTCACTATTAATTCAAGTAAGCCAACAACACATTACATGGGTGAAAAATCGTTAACGTTATTAAAACTAATGAAAAAGTTAAAAGTCTATATTAAAATTTTAATATGTTTAGCAATTGAACAATTTTACTACTTAACCATAATCAAATTTACCATATGCTTGGAAATAATTTTATGAATGACATAAATAAAGGCACATTAAATAGTAATGATATTCCAAGTTGCATATAAAAGCGCAATTATGGAAATCTCTTTGAAAGTAGTACCTGCCATAAAATCAAATTAAATTAATATCATGGAAATGAAATCCATTCAATCCAATATTATATACATATAAATTACTTTGCTTTTAAAATTATTGCAAGCCATTTCAATTTATGTTACATTGAAACAGTTTCAAAAATGACTCTCCGCTCATTTAAATGAATGGATACATGGTTGCACAAAATAATTTCATTAATAGAATGGTAGAAGGTAAATTTGCGTGAGAAGTCTTTATATGGTTATTTCTCACGCAATTTTCTTATTTGTTTGCTCATAGAATGAAAATAAAAAGTGTAGAAGTGTATTATGAAGGTTTGAAGGTAATATAAAATTAAAGCAATAATATGACGATTTTGTTACTTTATAAAAGGTACTGCTAAAGTGAATGCTGTAGTTAACATTCTAGTATCTCTATCTCTATTTGTTTAAGGCAAATAAATTTTTTTTTAATTTTTGCATTAATTTTATTATATTGAATTTAATGACGAGGACAAACAGTAGTAAACCGGACAATAGTTATCAGTTCACAACAGATGGCAAATACACATAATTCGGAAGTTTGCATTCTACTACTTTGTTTGCAAATTCCACTCTAGACGATAATATGAAAACTAGTTCCGGACCATTAAAATCAAGCTGCAATAAACCTTCCAATGCTAATGGCTATCAGCTTAAAGCAGGAAGACAAATACAACACAGTCCAGAAATTTTACATTCCTATTCCCTTGCAAATTTCACCCCAAACGATAAAATGTCGCACTAGAACTTTAGAACATAAAAAAAAATCTTTACAGCTATTTGTTTGAACTATTGATTATCTTTTTTTTTTTCTTCTTCTTTCTGGTATATACCATTCGTGTGTGGTAAAGTCGTAAACGAGGAGAATATGACGTCGTTGGATTTGCAATGCATACAAATTAAGGGAACCGCTGACTAATTTGAGGAGGGGGGTCTCCGTTTTACGATCCACCCCTGTACAATGCAGACGATATTTATGCCTGTCGCTACAAGTCGTTAAACGAAGGTCTGGCGGAGGCTCCGGATTGGCTGGTGCTCGTAAAAGTTAAGTCTATGGGATGTCATAGCTCCCGAGAGATGGCAATCCATCCCCGTGATTTCGGTAAACAGAGGGTGGCAGCTAGTTCGGAATCGTTTGGTCCCGGAATACTTCTGCGGCGGAAAAGGGGTGTGTGACGTCACCGGTGGGAAACGGAATGAAACGCTTTTAGAGGTTTAATGACCGGCTTGGTGAATTACGACGACGTTTATGACGTCTGTTAGAGGACTCGATGAAGTCAATCGAAATTTTGAAGCAAATAAAACGGGCTTAAGTGGAATTTATTGGGACTTACTGCCTTCATCTCACTGACAATATTTTCGGACTCAACTTACCAAAGAGATTTATTGCGCGAACCTATTAGCGTTCCTGTTTATTACAGTTCAAGCATAAATAAAATAACTCTTACAAAATTTTTCGTGGAATATCTGAGTTTTTCTGTAAACGCAAAATACACTTACAATGCAAGTACTTTTAAGCATATTTTAAAAATGATCGTATTCAGTTATATAGATAATAGATACGAGAGAATAAAATTAGATACTGGCAATTTTAACATTTTATTTTATACTGTTAACATTAACTTTACTCTTTTTAGACTACCTTAGAAGAGTTTTAATAATCTTTTGGTCTAGTTCTCGACGGAAGTATTGGTCCTGAGTCTTCCGCTTTAATGAATCTGTTTATGTTATTATGTTAATCAAGATATGTTATGAATCTGAATCTGTTTATAGAGATTGATCCTTAAAATCCCCTTTCTTAGATTTAATGTGATCATGAAGTGATTTTGCCAGATTACCACTTTGCTAAATTACCAAACAATTGCTTATTTTTAATTAATTGGTAGTTATATCATTTTTAGCTTCATTTTATTTTTATTTGCTGAATTTGAGAAATCTTTTTATTTTATAATATGCATTACACAGATGTTTTAGCATTTCGATTAGTGAATCAGAAGCCTAAAACATCATTAAACTTAATATCATTTTGGAGATAAATTTGATGACGCGTACGAGAAAATGTTGTTGTTTCTTAAACCGTAGGTAGACAGCAACATCTAGACCAAGTCCAAGAACTCGTGTGTAGTCATGGAAGAATAGAAGGAGGGGGTAGTTTCTGTTGTGATGAAGCACCGTAGCTAGAAGTCTGACTTTATTCCGTGGAGCTGAAGAAGGAGAGCAGTGCCTTCCGGAGGACTTTCAGGGCCAACTACCCGGCATTTGCTTATCGTATAGGAGAAAACTAAGAAAACTTTCTTCGTGTAGTTCTAAAAAAAATTTTGTGCTGAATTCCTTTCAATTTAATATCTAATGATTGTTCTTAATTTCAATGTTTTTCTTCAAAATACATTTGAAAAAATTAATTTTCATGTGTATATCCATTTGAAATGCTGCAAAAAAGTTATGATCGGTGTCGGTGTCAGTACGATCTCACTTATTACTGAACATGTAATTCCCGTATCTTGCGAAATAATGGATTAATATTTGTGTACAGAATTTAAATACACTTTTTAGATTGAATTTTGGGATATGATTGATTAATTGATGAATATGATTAGACTGTATGTGTATTAAAATACATACATAGTGAATATTTTTATGCATTATATGTAAATAAGAAAGGTAAATAACCAACAAAATATATATACAAAAAATGTTTTGATTTTCCATGTTTAATATTTTCAAATTTTTGAACATTCGCAAATACAAACTATGAAAATAATAGTTATTTGAATCTCATTTAAGCGAAATTTAATAAAAATTAACAGACAATTGCTTATAATTTAGATAAAATATTTTTAAAGTTTATAACGATTAAATTTTTCTACGAAAAATATATAAAGGCAGTAATTTTTTTAAATGATTAAATGAAAAATTATAAGATAACACATAGGTTATATTATATCATTTAAATTTTATTTTTGTTTGTCATAATAACATAAATAAAGCATTTCAAACAGACAAATTATTGTTAATAACGAAATCGTATCCAAATCTCTATTCAATTTCCACAAACACAAACATTTAAAATCCTTATTCAAAAAAAACACATTCTAAATCAAAACATGCATCTCAATTATTTCATTTTTTTTTTCAAGCAACAATAGCACACACACAATCATTGGACCCTTTGTTTGGTCCCAAAAGGAGTTTAGAATCCCATCAGCCGAATGTTTTATGCGTCTCAAATAGATATGCCATAACAAATGAGAAAAGAAGCCCTAAGCCGAAATAGAGGGAAAGAAAAAAAAGAAAAGAAAAGAAAAAAAGTGAAAGAATAGAAAGAAAAAAGAAAAAAAAGAAATGGTGTCCATTTATCTAAAGGCAAGAAAACAAAGGTGCGGCCGAAAGCTCGTCTACTTATTCATCATCCGACTTGCACCTGCCTCTGAGATTTTCCTCTTTTTTTTTTATTCTTTCTTTCGTTCTTTTATTCTCTATTCGAACATGTTTTTCTCTATTACGCATTTTTATTTTCTCTCTTCTTTTTCCTATTTAGTATTTTTCGCATCTCAATGCATTCAATTTTTTTTTTTATTTTTTTATTTTTATTTTTTTTTTTAGTATGAGACGAAAAATGGAGGTTAGAGTAAATAAAATGTTCAAGAGGTGTTTTCATTCGTGAAAATAATACTTAATTTTGCTCGTCAAACAATGATTTCATCTTAAAATAAATAAGATCGTTATTGCTATGCAAAGTAAATAAATAATTACCTATTCCTGAAAAACAAATAGACAGCATGGTTGAAACAGGTTTCACAGTTATGTGATCTATGTATGTGGAGGTTTTAATGAAACTTTGATATCACTATATTTGCTTAATTTATATAAAGATCTATCAAGATTTGAAGTAGTATAATGAGCACCCTTGTTCGCTTATGCACCTCTGTTCTAATCCATGTACCCCACCCTGGAAAGATTGAGCAAATGTTATCATTTACCAGCATGATTTAAAGACAGTAAAACTCAGTGTGGTTTGAAATGGTCAGTGGACAGAGATGCCATCCGTCGCGATGTCCATTCTAGATTGTGGTATCATGATTTTTTAATTATTAATAATTATTTTTTAAATCCAATTTATGTTTCTTGATTATTGTTGCATGTAAAAATTTTATTAGTAATATCTACTTTTGTAAGCCTATTGTGTACTTTTGTAGTACAGGAAACTATATGCTGTTAAAATAATTGTGGTATATTTATGCGTTCTTTTGTGGCACAGTAAAAAATGTGTTCTTGTTAACAAGCAGACATATGAGATTTCGATTAATGAGTCGACTACAATTATTACTTTGAAAAACGAAACAACTACAATTATTATTACTTTAAAAAAAGTAAACTACAATGAAAACGAGTTCAGTGGTAATTGAGATAATTGTGTCACATTGATAATCAGATTGCGTTATTAGGTGCTGGAATGTAACAAAATATTAAATCTAGGAGATAATTGCACGTCGATAACATTAACGCACCAAAGTGATATTCCCATAATAAATTTGTCAACAGGTCCACGGGCTGTCTTGAAAAAGTATAAAAATTTACACCGCTTAATAGATCCTATCTCTTGTTAAAGATACTAATGAAATTAGTTGTCGCTGAAAACCAATCCGCAAAGGGCAGTTAGTTCACTTTTAGAAAAAAAGTACTTTGTGAAAAATTGATATAATTTTTCTAGTCTTTTATATTGACACCCTAGCAGCCACCTAGTATTTCTACATCCTGAACGAATCACCTTTTTCCCGGAATTCCTCTCCAAAACTGCAAGGCCACCTTCGTCCTTTCTTCCCTTGGTGACAGAAATAAAAATTTGCAAAAGCAAGTGACGCTCTTTGTCGCCCAAATGAATAAATTTCCCTAAATCGTCACATTAACGTCATTGACGTGATATAAATTATTCATGCTTATCAACGACCATCGGTAGAGGGCGCACCCAGTTGCGTGATAAAAGTGCAGCCCTCACCCCTCAAAAATAGAATAGTCGTATCGTCCAACGTTAATGACGTGGGGCACGACATGTAATTAAGAATCACGAAAAGTGCTTCGCGTTGGGTGAAGGCTCTTTTCCGATTTTGTGGCTTAATGTGGCACTTTGTGTGGCCACAAGCCTTGCGTCTTAATCATGGGGGAATTCATAAAAGTGGATACTAGTACCGTTTCCACTGAGGGACTTGAAGTTGGTAACAAAGTAGATCTTTAGATTGGAAATGGGTTTTCTTCAGCGTAGCACTGTGCGAGATGAAGGAATACAAGAAATAATGTTTGATTGTTGTAATTTGAGAATGGAATACAATTGTACACGATAAAACGTATTCTGTTTACGATAATTTCAAATTTTTTCCATTAGTTTTAAAAGATAAAATTAAGATACACAAGCAGAAATAAAAACTATCTCACTTTTAGTTATTATTAATATTGCGATTTTATTATTTATGGAGACACAATTTTATCAAAGAATGTAAAAAATTCAAGATTTTACAATAATTATTTTCTAGATTACGTGATTTATTGTACAACATTGTAATGCAATACCTTTTTTGTGGTACATTGGTGAAATCATGTTTTATTTATGAACAATGCAAGCAGTACCAACTATGTTAAGTATATGTGTATAATGCAATACATACATCCTATTTATATAGATTTCCCTTTTAAATGAATGGAGTCAAAGATTTCTTTCTGGGGTAAATAAAAATATCTTTGCTAAAAAAATTGAAAATCAAGGAATATTTAGTAGAAAAAGACAAAAATACAAAAGTCCCATTTAGATCAATATAGGAACTTCAATAATCCTCTAATTCCAAAACGAAATTTTTTATTTCATCAGCTTAACTTATTAGTTCTTGTATAAACTACCCATACTACATTTTTCTGTATTCTTTCAATGATTTAGTTCAATAAATTTTAATGGGACAGAGTACTACTTAAAATAAAAATGTCCAAAAAATGTATTTAACTTAATTAAATTATTATCTAAGAATCAATTCCTTTTAATCCAAAAAGTTGTAAACTAAATATAAACTCCCTGTTGTATCTCTCTGGCCCTACAGCCCATGTTTGACTATGGCTACTGTTAGATTCCTAAACATAGGATGATTTTCATTTTAACAGAGTAGGTTTTGAGCCGTATCCCCAACAGTCATATTAAACCAGGATCTACTGTTTAAAGTAGATTCCGAACCACTATAAGTATCCATGTCACCGCCGGGACTCAAGCTGAATCCTGTGACATCAAGCACCTGAGCGCTAGTCACTCGGCCATCAGATCCCAATATAAATATAAAACCATATTAAATAATTATTCAAATAGCTATTAACATAGTTACTTAGTTAAAGATTAAGTAGTACATTAATAAATAACTTACACTAATACTGATGCAATATATTTTTTACAATATTTTCTTGAATATATCATAAAATGTTACGTACACTTCATAAATTTAACTAGGAATATATATGTATTGAATAGTAAGTCTACAAGAACAATAACGATGCCTACTCTCTTTCAACAGAAAAGTATTCAGTTGTTGTTTTCTTCCTCAGATAAAGTAAATAGCATACAAAATGCAGCATTTATGAAGAAGTAATGTCCCTGGAGATTGAGTTTCATGAAATCGACTTGGAATATCAAATTCAATATCCAACGTTAGACTTTCCTGCAGCATAAACAAGAAAAACCTTTAATCTTAGTTCAAAAACCTACAAAACGCTTGGGGGATTGCAGAATAAAACTTCAATACAAATAGCATGCGGAGGGAGATGTTTCAAGCAAATAATGCAGAAGAAATGCAAGCAGTAGAAACAGTAAAAAAGTTTAGAAATTCAAAGTTTTAGAGAGACGTATAAGCATCTTAGCATCGCGTAACGTCTATAACTATCAAAACAAAAAGTTTTAGGGTGGAATAGTTGTGAAATATGTATTTGCTTATCTACAATACTTTATAAATGTTTTCTGTAAAGTAAAGCAGAATATATTGTTTGAACAGAATAAAATTCAATTTGTTCAAGATATTTGGACAATAATATATTATTTGCAGAAAATAAAATAAAATAAAAAAAATTCTCTTTGAAATATGTTTTTTTTATCAATTGCATAGTATATTTTTCAATCGACTTTTAAAATAGTTGCTTCAAGTTTGTATTTTGTTAGTTACGTCTAATATATTCCATATTAAAAATACAAAAAAGTTTTTGAAATATACAGTTATATTAATCTTATTAAAACATAAGTATTTTAGAAGAAATTGTTGTATGAAATCAAATTCATATTTTAACAAAGATTTATTCAATTTATTATGATTTATTCAACTTATTAATTGTTTATTCAAATTTAGTTTGACAATGATTTATAAAAAAATTTTTAAAACGTAAGTACTTTAGAAGAAATTGTTTTATGAGATCAGATTCAGATTTTAATAATGATTTATGTATTCAATTTATTATGATTTATTTAACTTTCTATTATTTAACTTATTATGATTTATTCAACTTATTAATTATTTATTCAATTTTATTTTGACAATGATTTATAAAAAAATATATTTTGAAACATTTATTCTAAAGTATAATAAATTGTTTTATGAGATCAAATTCAGATTTTGACAATGACTTATTTAACTTATTATTTGTTCAACTTATTATGATTTATTTAACTTTCCATTATTTAACTTACTATTATTCAACTTATGATTTATTCAACTTATTAATTATTTATTCAATTTTATTTTGCCAACGATTTATTAAAAAAATTTTTTAAAGCATAACTACTTTAGAAGAAATTGTTTTATGAAATCAGATTTTAAATTTTTCTTCCTAAAACTAATATTTTCTTCCTGGACATATTCTAAGAATTTTTCAAAGGATAATTTAATGTAATAAACATAATTATCTTATTATATACTTTCATTATATAGTTATGTAGTTTTTAATTAATACACTGTTTTGTTATGGTATTAATAAAACATTTTTATAAACATGAACTTCTAATAAAAAACAATTTATATGCGTGAATACATTTTAAAGGCAATATCTTAGAGACCTTTTAAGTTAAATGCAATTATATATGACGCACAGCCGAATATCACAGAAAAAGTACATTTTAAAATTAATTAAATAAAAACCATTTTTATAACCAAAGAACGAAATTGATGATGAAATATTTGTATTCGTGTTTTTATATTTGATAATACATTTTTCGTTCATCACTTTATTGCAAAAAGTTAACGATAGTAAATATATCAAAGTTAACGATAAATAAAATAACGATAGTAAATATATAAAAAATAACAATAAATATAATCGATTAATTGCAACTTATACGTCCATCAAAAATAGTCAATGAAAATAATTAAATATTATTAGATTTAGAAAGGTTAATCAATATTATTTTATGTATATTTTTCTCAGATATGAATCTTTTAATATGTGTTTTCTAAACACATATACATGTGTCAGAAGAAACAAATTAAAACTTTGTACATAGAATTTTAAATATTTGTTTGAAAGTCAAATATTCTATCAAAAATTATCAATCTATCTAATCTATCAAATCTCTTTATGAATAAATATTCTATACTTTTATTTTCTTGTTGTTTAGCTGTAAAACATAATAACTTTGAACAAAATACTGCATCTTTAACTTATCCTTATACTGCATCTTAACTTATTATCCTCATTTTTAAATCTGATAACTTTTTAGAATTAAATATTAATAGCAAACAACTTACAGGAATTTATTCATGAGATCCAAATGACATACAAAGACATAAAATATTCAATTTATGCTGTTAAAATTATTTGCTTGTTTGATTAATTTATATATTTAAAATATTTTGCAATAATAATAAATAAACATGATCATATAGCGAATTTATATGATTATATAATGTAATGTTTTTAAAATGAGTGAAAATTTAGCGATGAAATTAATTGTAAATTTTATTAAATTTAAACTCTTAATAAAGAATTATATTTTAAAGTGATTACGCAATTAAAAAGCAATATTAATTAATTTATTTGCGTAAATACAAAAACAAATGTTTTTGTGTCTTAAGTTTTTAAAAAACGATTTATATATGATGTTTTTTTAAGAATACGTTAACATTCAATCAGATCATCAAGTTAAAGATTATTTAGATTTAAATTAAGTAAAATCATTCAGTTTTAATAAAATTGTAAAAAATTCGATTTAATGTAAATATTGTGTTTGTGTTTTTATGCTCATTTTGAGTATTTTTCACATAGACAAATTTAAAAGATTAAAAAAAATTTATAATTTTATCAAGAAAAAAAATTTATGCATAAAAATTTAAACTTTAAATATATTAATTCTTCTTTCAGTTTTGTAATCGCAAATATTTCGCGCATGCATGTTTATGTTCAAAGTTTGTTTTAATGCAAAGCCCTTTGATTTGACGTCTTTTACCCTTAGAATTGCAATAAATGACAGATTCAGAGTTGGAACTGTTACAGTGTATCTACATTGTGATACCACTACTACATCACACCACATCGCTGTGCCAAGAGCTGAATTGCTCTAATACAGTTTGGGAATGATGTGGGTGAAATTGAATGGACGTACGTCGGAGATAGGGAAACTTTTTATGTAAAGAAAGAAGAAGAAAAAAGCAACCAGAAAGATTAGTTGTCAGCAATGTAAGTGAGGGACTTGTAAGTGACAATGTGACTTGTGAGTGACAATGTAAGTGAGTGAATGAGAAAACTGACAAGAAAAAGGATAACTATATTTATTTTTATATTTAGGCACATATTTCTCTGGAATACCACAGGGCGCATCCGGAAATCTTCTAGGGCGCTCCAGTGCTCCAGGACGCACACTTTCAGAACCACTGCCCTAGATGAGATGTATGAAAAGGTCTATTAAGATCATAGTTCATCTCAACGAGGCCCAGTGATTATGCTTCTTAGCCAGAATATAGTACTCTAGCTAAGATGTACCATTATTTAGCGTGATTAATACTGATGAATGGATAATAATAATGGCTGATTGTGTCCCATGATATGATTGTCTTCACAAGGAATTGATTTTGAATGAAATTGTGAAAATATCGCATCAACATTCGATTTTTAATCCTCGACCC
>BPLQ01008944.1:35364-50625 GCA_021605075.1 Caerostris darwini
CCCACAGAATTTTTTCTATATTATAGTAAGAGATATCCTGAAATTCTAACTGAACTAATCGTCTTTTATTAATCTTCGTTGTAATGTATCGTGAATATACTCGTACTCATCTCCCTAGTACTTATAATGTACTTACTAGTACTCATTAATGTATCGTAATATACTCGTACTCTGAATTACCTATTCACAAACCAGAAATCGGGTATCTTCCAGAACTATTCCATAATAATGTAAAAAAGTCAGTATTGTACATATGGGGAATTTTCGTACAGCCTTTCAGAATTCTTATTTTTAGCTTTATTTATACTTTTTTAATCAAAACATTAGCTTTTTTTTTATTTTCTAAAGCCACATATTTCGGGATCATTTGAATGAAATTGGGATAAGTACCTATTATCATTATAAAAAATATTTCGTTCGGGATTTTTTTTATTATTAAAACAGATTACTCTATGAAAAAGAGCAGAAAAATATTAACTAACATAAAATATAAAGTTTTAGAAAATAAGATCTTTAAAACATGGTAAAAAAATAATATTACAAGTGAATAATTCTAAATATTCGTACATAAAAAAAAACCTGAGCATATACTTAAATACTTGGTGTAAAGACCCATCCTTTATAATAAGTCGATTTGAAAAAAAACCCTCGTCTTCTGCGATGTCACAACCACTCTTATTTATTAACATTATCAAAGTATTTATTAAGTATCTTTTTTTTTTTAAATAAACCTATCATTTTTCTTTTATTTATTTCTTCAAAGAACGGATTTCTCGGGCACCAAAAATTCCCCATCCTAATCCCTTCAAAGGAAGCCAGGAAGGTAAATTCTGCATTAGTTTTCACTCTTTTCCCTTCGGAAAGGGGAAGAAAAAAAAAGAAAGCAGTAGCCATCAGCAAACAATGGCTGGTGCTTCGAGAAAAAGATACAACAAAAACATGATTAATTCATCACTCGACTGCGTTTCAATAACAAGGCCCTGAGAAAAATAAGGAAGAAACCAATATAAGTGAGAGGGGGCCTGCTTTCATCTCTGTTGACTCTTATTGGGGAGCTTTCGGAACAAAAGCAGCTTATGGGAGGCATGTCGAATCTTAGCGATCAGGTTGAAGAGAAGGGATGGGGTTCAACAGAACCCCCTTTTTATTATTTGTTTATTTTTATACAATGTACCATGAGAGGTCATAAATATACTTGTGCTCTGAATCTACAACTATTCCTTAATAATGTAATATATTGGGCATTTTTCCTGCACCCTTTCTGCGCGCGGTGCCACAGGTTTCGAGTTCCAGTCCCCGCGTTGCCATGGATGTTTGCCGTGGATCGGAATCCACTCTAAAGCATAGTTCCCGTTCTAATAGGATCCTAGAGCGCTGTAGTGTCACTCGCGTCCGTAGCTTATCTTCAAGCTACACGTGCCCTCTGAGTAGTGCTAAATGAGTAACCGCGGTGCAACCTTTGATTATGGCATAAAGATAACTGTCTCTTTAATGCCAGCTGCATTAGAAAAAAAAAGTTCTTATTTTTAGCTTTATTTATACTGTTTTCAATCACAATATTAGCTTTTTTTTTTCATTTCCTTAAGCCTTCGCTATATTTAGCCATATTTTGGGATCATTTAATACCTATTATTAATATAAAGAAATATTTTTTTTCAGGTTTTTTTTTAATCATTAAAACAGATCACTTTAAATAGTGACAAAAAAGCAGAAAATATTGAATTCACTAACACAAAATATAATGTATTATAAAATAAGATCTTTAAAATATGGTTAAAAAAACATAATATTAGAAGCAAATAATTCTAAATATTCGCACGTAAAAAAATAAGCATATACTTAAATACTTGGTGTAAAGACCCATCCTTTATAATAAGTCGATTTGAAAAAAAAACCTCGTCTTCTGCGATGTCACAACCACTCTTATTTATTAACATTATCAAAGTATTTATTAAGTATCTTTTTTTTTTAAATAAACCTATCATTTTTCTTTTATTTATTTCTTCAAAGAACGGATTTCTCGGGCACCAAAAATTCCCCATCCTAATCCCTTCAAAGGAAGCCAGGAAGGTAAATTCTGCATTAGTTTTCACTCTTTTCCCTTCGGAAAGGGGGAAAAAAAAAGAAAGCAGTAGCCATCAGCAAACAATGGCTGGTGCTCCGAGAAAAAGATACAACAAAAACATGATTAATTCATCACTCGACTGCGTTTCAATAACAAGGCCCTGAGAAAAATAAGGAAGAAACCAATATAAGTGAGAGGGGGCCTGCTTTCATGTCTGTTGACTCTTATTGGGGAGCTTTCGGAACAAAAGCAGCTTATGGGAGGCATGTCGAATCTTAGCGATCAGGTTGAAGGGAAGGGATGGGGGTTCAACAGACCCCCTTTTTTTATTATTTGTTTATTTATTTTTTCGTCTGTGTTCTGGGATTTTCATGGGGATGTAATGAGGAGTCTTTATGGCTTTTAAAGTTTTTAAGATGCGAGAATGGAATTTAAAATTTTCACCGACTATTTCATTTATTTATTTATTTTTTTGTCCATAATTTAAATTTTTTCAAAAGCATTGTTTGAAAAAGTATATGCTTCGTTTCTTTTGTGTTGATAGACAGGGAAAAAGTTTATTTTAATATTTCAAAGCAAAAAATATTTTTTTGTAAAATTAAAATTATTAACAATACAAAAATAGCCTAAAGTTGAGTGATAGTGACTTCTATGTTAACGATTTCCACAAGATCCAACTAAGTCGCAGTAATTTTGCCTGTTTTATTTTCAATGGCAGGATACAATAAGCAATAAATCTGAAAATAACAACGGCGAGCAACGGAATATAAAAAAGGAACATAAAAACAACAATATGAAAAAAAAACTGAGCAACGGAATATGAAAACAACAAAGAGAATCTGAACAACGGAATATGAAAACAACGAGAATCTAAACAACGGAATATGAAAACAACAACGAGAATCAAAGGAAATCACATAGTGACATGTTTAGCCCATAAGGGCCTAGCCTCCCAGTCACAACCATACACCCTAGAGGAAACAAATACAGGGCTGACAGGCAGTCGGGATGAATCCATGTCCTCTCCAAGACTGCATAGCATGCCTTTTGGGCTTTCAAATAATTTCATTCAAAAAAGGTGATTGGCCAAAGAATCATGGCCCGTCAGAAGTCTGAAAAGGCAACAGCTTTAAACATGGGCTGATCAGGTATATTTAGAATAAAGTTAAACCAGGTTTTAGATGAGTTGCCTTCACGTAAATTATCAGAAAGAGTGTTCCGAAAAAAGTCTCAGATCATCAGTTTCATCGAGTGGAAAGAGATGTCTTTGCAAAAAGTTTGGGTGAAGGTTGTTCCTTTTTTGGCAAGAGAATCCGCCTTTTCATTACCTAGGATCCCACAATGGTCTGAGGTCCACTACAAAACGATATCCTTGCTGTTTGAGTCAAGGTCTTCAAGACAAGAGATCGAAGTAGATTGAGGTGCTAGGGAGGAATTGATTGTCAAAAGTGCTGCCTTACAGTCAGATGGGATGACTGCTCTAGTAAATTGTTCTGTTCAGCACTGCAAATGAGTTAGGACAATACATAAATCCTTTACTTGAATGTCGTAAGCAGATGCAAAACGATTGACAGGGACATAAATAAAAAACAGGTCGCAGAAAACCCCTGCCCCAACATTGATTCGCTATTCCACTCGGAAGCCATCGGTATAGATTCTCATCCACTCCGGGTCGCCGTATAGCTCGTTAGTAATTTTGCATGTGAATACATATAAAATTTAGTTTAATTTGGAATAAATACTAACCGAAATGTTCTATGAAAAAATTTTAATAAAACTGCAGTTCATTATACATTAGTCTTTGTAATTTTATACTTATAAAAATATAAAATATTGCACAATTATTTTCAAAACAGACCATTTACCCTAAAAAAACTAATTTTCCATTTTTATATTTATAAAGAATTACAATTGAAAAAAATGCTCGACGAAATGAATTTTTCAAAGCATATTAAAAAAATTATTTCCTTTGTCTCTTCTGTTTTCATATATTGGAACATTAAAAGAAATTTTTCCTTAACAAAAAATAATTTTTTGTAAAAGTAGAATTATGAATAATACAAAAATAGCTTAAAGTTGCGTGACAGTGAATCTATATTAATTATTTTCGTCAGATCCACCTAAGTTGGAGTAACTTTTCGTGCGAATGCATAAAATATTTTGTTTAATTAGAAATAAATACTGACAGAAACAGTAGATGGAAATTTTTTAGTAAAACTAAAGTTCTGTATACAGTAAAGACTTTGTAATTTTCTATTTCAAAAAAATATAAAATATTCAACAATTACTTTCAAAGCAGGTTGTTTTCCCTTTAAAAAAAACTCTAAATTTTCCATTTATTCATAAAAAAATTACAAACGAAAAAAATGCTTGACAATTTAGAAAAGAAAAAAAAATTCGCTGTTCTTTTCTTACTATTCCGCAAAACGAATAGTAAGAAAAGAACAAAAAAATTTATCTATAAAAAAGAAATGAATAAAGCAGTGATGGATAATTAAAAAAAAACATGAACAATAATAGTGAATTAAAATTGCCTTTTAATAATTCTATATTGATAGAATAGATAAATGAATTGATTCACAAAATCAATAAAGCTACAATAATAGCAAAATAAATTTCACTTTATTATTCATAATAATTATAATTGAAAAAAATACTCGACAATATATGGCAAAACGAATATAGGAGACGAACAGTGAATTAAAATGTCCTTTTAATAATTTTGTAATGATTGAATAGATAAATGAATTGACTCACAAGAGAGTCCATATAGTGGCTTTTTTTTTATCAGTAAAACTAAAATAATAGCAGAAAATTGTAAAGAAAATGAAAACTTAAATTATTACTATATTGCGCTTTAGTTATAAATTAACTCTATTTATAAACATACAATTATTTATAATTATAAATTAATTTGATAAATTTCAAATACCACAGAAATAATTTATAGTGAAATCGATTTTCACTACTGTAGCTCACTTAAAAAAATATAATTTCAATTTTACACTTTTTAAGATAATAATACAAGAATTATATTAGCAAATATTTTTAAAAAATAAGTCAGAACTAGTGCAAGAAACTATTCCTATTTTTACATAGCACGCGGCATTCTTGAAAAGATCTTTCATATCTAATGATTTCATGAATTTATTAAATGATTAATGAATGATCCAAATATATTGTATCCTAATCTTAGATGCGATTATTTTAAGACAAATTTTATGTATTATGCAATTTATTGTTAAAAGAAAACGTAATCTTCATGATAATTATTGATAAATTTTAGGTATATGCGATTTTTATAAATCGCGTTTATATCTAATTATTATGCATATATATATATATATATATATATATATATACTCATAATAACGAGAAAATAGCATTCTAAATATAATATTAATCACCTTACAAAACTATTTATTTTTTCTACTTACGTTAAAATGTTATCTGGCAGTCCAAACAGACAGATCATAGTTTGAAGTTTATACTACAAATAAGCAAAAATTTGAACGAATTATTCACAGGAAGGAACTTACCTAAAAAAAAGAAAAATTATTTTGTTAATATTCTCCTAAAAAGACATTAAAATACATAAAAATTGTATAAAAGTCAAAATACATATAACAACAATTTTTTAAAAATTATTATCTGTATAATAAACTTTAAAATTGCTTTAGTGTTATTCAAAAATAGTGCATAAAAGTTAATTTGTGCATTAATAACTTTTTGGTTGGAATGTAATTTTACCCCCATCTTTGAAAATAATTTTTTGGGAAATATAATGTGCCAAATCTTATAATTCAAAGTTATTTATATTTTAAAATAAAAAATGGCTAGTTTATAAATGCGACAAATTTGGCGATTATCAAAATCGAGAAGAATGAAGAATACTTTAGCCAGCTCTCATTATTTGTACCTTAAAGTATAAAATTTGCGTGCCTTTTCTGGATAAAACTTGTACTTAATCACTTGAATGAATGTAATCTTTATTAATTTATGCATTTCATTTTTTTTTTTATTTAACCAAACAGACGTGAATTTTTAATCTATAGCATTTATAAAAGATAAATAAATAATAATAAAATTATATTGAAATACATACAATTGATGATTTAAATTTTGTAAACAAAATTAAAACCTATCTAACCCTCTAATAACATTTCCTTTACTTTTATTTTTATTTTTCTCGAATCGTGGGATAAACATTGACCTACATAAAATCTTCTTTATTATCAGAAAAAAAGGTAAATATTTTAAATACTTTTTCCCAAAATGTATAATCCATGATATATTCTTGATATTTTTATGACTGGTGACTCTACGAGAAACATAATATTATTATATTTACAGAGATAATTTATTATAATGTAATAAGTAAATAAGTTTATTATATTTTCAATACAATTTTGAAATAATATTCAATCAAATCTAATAATAATAATATAAGTTATAC
The DNA here is from genome assembly GCA_021605075.1 of Caerostris darwini. Lineage (NCBI taxonomy): Eukaryota > Metazoa > Arthropoda > Arachnida > Araneae > Araneidae > Caerostris > Caerostris darwini. Next base: position 41,886 of record BPLQ01008944.1, read on the forward strand.
GTCGTTGTTCGCATGGAAATATACTGATTCATTGTACTAAGAACATGAAGTGCTTCCCCATAAAACAACGATGTTCACGTACAAGATACAGTTAGAGATTAACTCCGTTACATTAAGAGATTATCTCCAAGATACAAGTACAAAAATGAAATAATAATAAGTCATTCTGACCCTGAAAAGGGTTTATCCATTTATCGATCTTAAATTAGCTATTGATTTGTAGAAGATAAAACAGAATTTTTAGGAACATTTTTTACGAAGTCTTCCTGTTTTATTTAATGATGCAATTATTTTAAATATTTTTTCACAAAATATATAATCCACGATATATTCTTCATATTTTTATGACTGGTGACTCTAAGAAAAACATAATATTTACAGAGATCATTTATTATAATGTAATAAATAAATAAGTTTATTATATTTACATTTACATTTTTACATCATAAACCGTATGGAAACAGAACGATGCATTTTACTAAGAACATGAAGTTACTTCTCCCTAAACTAACGATGTTTTATGTACAAGATACAGTTAGAGATTAACTCCATTACATTAAGACATTATCTTCAAGATACAAGTACTTGACTAAGTACAGGTACAAGTATCTTCAAGGTGCAAGTTTCGAAAAGCGAAAGAATAATAAGGAAATACAATGTCATGCTGACCCTAAAAAAGTTTTCCTCCATTTATTGATCTTAAATTAACTACTGACTTGTAGAAGATAAAACAGAATTTATAGCACTATTCACTCAGTATTTTCTACGAAGTCTTTCTTTATTTAATGATGCAAATACATTCATATTTTATAAATAAATGCATATTACCTTCTTAAATATTTTATGAAATATAAATGCTGTACAAAACAAGGAAAATCTTTATTTCATTTACAAACTCAAACTAACATGAATACAGTTAGAGATTAACTCCATTAAGAGATTATCTCCAAGATACAAGTAAAACAAGAAAGAATAATAAGGAAATACAATGTCGTTCTGATCCTGAAAGGGTACATCCATTTATCGATCTTATATTAGCTACTGATTTGTATAAGATAAAACAGAATTTATAGCCCTATTCTCTCAGCATTTTCTACGAAGTCTCCTTTCTTTATTTAATGATGCAAATTATTGTATTTTTTATAAAGAAATTAATATTACATTCTTAAATATTTTATAAAATATAAATGCTGCATAAAACAATGGGAATCTTTACTTTATTTACGAACACAAACGAACGTGAATACTACAGTTAGAGTTAACTTGGCGTCGCGAATCGATTTTTAAAGCCAAAGAAGCCCAAGTCGAAGAAACTCCTGGAAGGACAAAGCCGGCAGACGACAGCGGCTTTTCCAGTTCCCCGCAAATCCACAGAGAGATCCCGAAAACTGTTCCATTTTTTGTCTCCCGTTTCCATAGCTACGGGCCGAGAAAAGTTGTCCGCCTAATTAAAAGCGGGCCTCGCGTGATCTATGCCCAAGCAGGGATCACGGAGAGGGGAAGGCCCATTTGTCCCGTTTTAGCGGGAGCTGCCTCCGAAGGAGACTTTTCCGCTCTATTTCGTCGCGAACCTGCGCACCCAATACCCCCAGGGAGGTAGGCACCCACTATTCCTTCTTTTTTTTCGGGAAATGGCCGGGAAGAGTGATAAATATAGAGTGAGGAAACCGAAAGTATAGAAGATACTATAAGAATTGTTGGTGATAAAACAATGATTTCCGTAAACTAAGGTAAAATCAGAAATAATGATTGTAAAATTTCTATCCACTGAAAATTTAAAAAAAAATTTGATAAAAATATAAATTAATTAGCGTTTAACAAAATCAGTATAAAAGAAGAAAAAAAACATCCTTAATTTCTGTCTCGAAATTATACGGAAACATCTTTTATATGTAGAATTGTAGAAACATCTCTTATACGTAGAATTGTAGAAACATCTCTTATACGTAGAATTGTAGAAACATCTCTTATATGTAAAATTGTAGAAGCATACGTAGAATTGTAGAAACATCTTTTATACGTTGAATAAGTGAATTTACATGGGAATTTAGTACGTGATTACTTGCAGCATGACAGGAATGCTTAATGTTTAAAATGATGGTATTTAATAACTCCATTTACATCAACAAATGTTTGATTTGCTGTATCAAGGCAGCTCGAAAAACCATAAAAAATTGCAAGGGAATTACTCGTTAAGTCAAGCAATACGTTCACCTAAAGTACCCTAAATAGGCTCAATCTGGTTCAAGTCTAGAGAACGTGCTTGCCAACCAATACTAACAATAAGATAATTCCTCGCCAAACGAGCTGAATGCGGTCAAGAATTATCATTTTTCTCAGATGAAGTACTCACCATTTGCATCTGTAAACGAGGAAAACACTGATTCAAGAATTTAGTCTATATATAACTAAGCAGTAATGCTCTTGGGAATGTATACAGGTTAATGTGATCATCCAAAGAAATACCTGACCACACACATATTCTGGACCCTTTAATAATCTCTTTGGTTCATATGTCTGGGATAATAGTGTATTTCAAAGTCCAGCCAGATCAATAATCTTTTCAAATCCCTTTGCAAACAAAATATGGACATATCACTTAAGAGTACACAAATCTACTGATTAGCCCTCCAACTGTTACCCAAATAAACATTTTATTTCGGTAGCTTGGATTTGGAAATCTTGCACATGATTCATGAGCCTTCTCTTCATTGAGCCTTCTGAGCGCTGTTGATCAAGATACCTGTTTTCCAATAGTTGCTATAACAGAAGATCTAAGGTGGGTTGATATAGAAATTGGGTGCTATCTTGCAGTTAGCTGCAAATATCTGTCATTTGTATATCTTATAGTTGTAAATCTTAATTGGTTTTACCTTCTAGAAGCCGATTTCATTCTATGAAATGCATTGTACAATTTAAAAATTACAAAAGGGCTCACTTTCAACCATTTTACACAAGATTGATTTTGGCATTCGTTTAGTAATCCAATAAATACATCGCAAGGCTAATTCGTGAAATAATTGATGTCGCGTAACTCAGCTAACATGATTTAAAACATGGCTATTTCGAAACTTCACCTCCCAATTTCTATTAGCAAAAAGTGCTGATGCTTTTAAAGCGTGTATCTGGGTCTATGTAAAGGGCAATAACAAACTAAAAGGGCTAAACAATAGCAGGTATACCATTTTGCATACCCCATTCTGATGAAGCATGCATTTTACGAATATCATAATTTTTATAAAAATTTACTTATTTTGCTATAATAATCGCAGTTTTGTTTTTAATTTTTGAAAAGCTGTGTATTATGAGCTAAACATCCAAGTTTAATATTTAATACAGTGTTATTTTATGCTAAAATATAAATAAACAGTATAAAGTCATTATTTATAAATTTATCTTTAAATCAAACCCTTGTTTTTTAAATGGATTCAATTTATTTATGAAAAAAAGTGAATGCAGATGTAAATTACCAAAAAATAAAAAATAACTATATACATTAAGCATGTTAATAAAATAAACTTTTATTCGCGCATAATTTGTACAATTATTTTTTTAATAAAATATTTTATCTTTTCTTTCTTTCTCTAATATATAGCGGAATGTAATGTAAAGAAAAGATTACCATTAATTTATCCTCATCTAAAAGTTCTTTCATATAATTTACTGCTTAAATGATTTTTTTCACAAGAAATATCATTTTAAACGCATCCAATTGCTGGATTAATTTTTTTAAATTATGAATCACGAAAAAAAATTTTTTAAATACACGTAATTGGATACAAGAATTAAATCTTTTTGATATTTATTTTATTCCATAGCATAAAGCAGAGTTTTATTATGCTGAAAATTAAGAAACATCTGTTTGAGCAATAAAGCCCAATTTTAACCAATATTTACAAACTTCGAAAAGACAGATTTATGATATTTGTAAAGAAAAAGAAAATTAATATCTCATTTGCATATTCTTGGATGCTATAAACTGAATCATTAATCTAATGTGAATAATAAATATAAACCATAAGTGTCTCCTATTTTCGTATATCATTTTTTAAAATAAAATTCGCAAAGAAATAAAATAAAATTCGCGATGCATTAATTTTATACATTAATGCATGGCGAATTTTATTTAATTTCCCAAACAACAACATCTCATTTGAATGTATTTTAGGTTAGATTGATTTAATGTTAGCATAAATGATGAATATAATAGTATTTTTGTTAAAAGAAGCTGTCACGTAAATAAATATATTATAATACGTGATAAATATATAAAATACTACAAAAATAAAAACGAAATTTCAACGAGCGCAAAAGTGAATCGGGAGGAATAGATTTTTCTGAACAAGCATAATTTAATTTAAACAGAATACTTTAGAAAGATGAAATATATTTGATTAAACCTATTTTCTTATTTATAAGCCGTAAATAATTGCTAATATAAATTTTTTATTCATGAAAAATTATTATTCATGTAAATTTTTTATTCGTAAATAATTGCTAGTGTAATTTTTTTTTATTTTAGCACAATTTACACAGAAATTTACATTTATCAAAATACAATCATGATGCATTGAAGAAGAAATCATTTATACTTTCAAATATTAAGCACACAAAATAAACAAGCTACTTATCAAAATTTAATTTATTGGTTAAGTAAGAGAAAAGTAATTTAATAACTTCACATTCTGAGTATAATTAAATTAATTTACAAAAAAGTAATGCTTCTTTTTTTTCCTTTTAATATTATTCTTTTAAACATTATCCCTGTAAAAGATCTTTTAGCTTAAAGAAAATGTATGCAAATTTCTCGTTAAAGAGATTAAAGAAATGTTTGGCATTCGATTTCAGAGAGAGAGACAAAAAAATAACTGTCACACAAAATTAAGAAGACATTCAAAGAGGTGGGCAAATTAAAATAAAAGATTAAACAGATTTTCTCTATAAATACGTAACTATATTAATTGAATTACAGGATTCTTCATTTCTTATACGCTAATGAGTTAAAGTAAATTTGAATAACGAGTGAGACTGTTTAAAAGAAAAGTTATGCCTTTGTTCTTATGTAAAAGTGTTAGCAGCCTTAGATTAGTTAAAGATTAGATATTCTAAATCTTTCTGAAATATTACAACCAGATAAATAATGTATTCAAATAATTAGAATAAAAATAGCAATTATGTTCGACGTTTAAAAGCATATTTTTTTTAATCGGAAGTGTAATATAAGTAAAGATTTGCGGGAAAATTTAATTATAAAAACGATTAGATGTTAAGTAATTTTAATTATAAAAAAAAATTAGAAAGTGTTTTCAATTGTTTCAAATACTAATACGTGAATCTCTTAAGCTAAAACCTTATATAAATGAAAAACTGGGATTTTTTTCGATGTCAATAATATAATTGTTTCATCAGAATTATAACAAACATATCTATATATTCGTATTTCGTATTTTTATTGTAAAATCCTCATGGATTTTAAATATTCCAAAACCAAAATCGTATATATAATATAAACCGTAATAATCGTATATATACCGTAAACCAAAATCGTATCTATAATAGTTTTAAAATTTAAATAGAAATATAAAATAATAATTAAATATTAAATTATGTAGAATATGGCTATGAATGTAGAATTCAATTCCATTTATGTCAGCTCGAAACATTTTACATGATTTTAAATAAAACGTTATATAAATGCAAAACTATAATTATTTTTCTTTCCATGTAAATGTTATAATGGTTTCACGAACAAATGCCATAAATTATTGCATATATATATATATCGTATTTTTATTATAAATTCCTGGTGCATTTTAAACATTCAACAACCGAAATATTATATATAAATAGTCTTAAAATTTAAATAGAAATATAAAATAATAATTAAATATTAAATTATAATGCTATGGACATATAATTTAACTCCTTTTTATGTCAATTCGAAATATTTTACATGAATTTAAATAAATGCACTTTGGTACTATATTTAAAATAATGCTATAGACATATATCTTTTGTGTAATAATGCAAGTAAGTAATTATATTTCTACGAAACTCTCATAAAATAAAACAAGTTATTTAAATTTGTGAAATATTAAAATATATTTGATGGTTAATATAATATAGTTAGCTACTATGTATTAGTCAAAAAGTTCTAAAAAAAGTAGTGTAATTTAAATAATTTATATGTGTAGACTACTTAATAGACTTAATTTAAAGTAATTGACGTAATTTATATGTGTTCCTTACTCACTTGCATTATTAGACAAAAGATATATGTACATAACATTATTTTAAATAGCAATTATTTATTTAAAATCATAATGTTTCTAATTGTCATAAAAAAGGAATTTAATTATATATTTATAGCCATACTGTTTAGTATTTAATTGTTATTTTATATCTCTATTTAAATTTCAAAACTATATTATGTTTGCTGAACTATATATTGCAAAACTATATTATGGTTGCTGAACTATACATTGCAAAACTATATTATGGTTGTAATATTTATGGTTGCTGAATTTTATATATGATATTTTGGTTGTTGAATTTTACAATACAATACTTTAGAACACAAATAAGAAATGTATATGCAATGATTTATAGTATTTGTTTGTAATATTTCTAGTGAAGCCATTATAACATCTATATGCAAATAAATTAAACGCCACCTTTCATTTATGTAAAACACTTATTTTAATTAACTCAAACTTACTTCATTTTTCCTCATAAATATCATGCTTACATTATAGTATATAATAATACCACGATTCTTTCCAAAAACTAAATTCATTACACTATACTTCTTTTTTCAAATGAATAAGTACCATGCCAAAACAAATTGCTATTACTTAATAACAATTACATTTCAACATTACGCCTTTGAAAAACAACAAATCATCAATAATAAAGTTCAGAAAACGCAATTACTTGAGTTAGAACTCATAATTAAAGGCATTTTCGCACTTTATGTCGAGAATCATCAGCATCGCGGGGGGTTTCGGTAACGACAAATTCAACTCCAAACTCAATTTCGTCCACGATACACAGTAATAGACCGCCCCTCTATTGTAATTGGTTCGTTACAGAATACGATATACTTCATAAGGAAGGCTCTAATGACATTAAAACCCTCTGTTATTAGCATTGGCTCTTTTGTTGGTACCCCTTCAAATGGGGCTTAATGAAGCCCCGGCGCAGGGCATTGTGGAAGGGCGCTTTTATTAGCCCCGCTCGGGCTTTAATAAAATCTAATTTATAAGACGCTGTGTGGTAGCTAAGTGCTATTTTAAATGCCACTTACGGCAGCAGAAGGGCTTTTTATATCTCTCTTGTTTGCTCTGTTGTGTGGGTGGACTTTTCCTTTTTGTTCGAAGGGTCGTTCAGTTTCTTGAAAATTACATTCGTTTCTACCATCCTGGATGACAAATTGCATTTTGATGACTTTTTCTTTTGGATAAAAATACGTATCAATAGGAAATAAAGTACCTGAATAGTTTTTTTTTTTTTTTTTTTTGGGGGTTTTTTTTTTTTGTAATGGGGTTAGCCTGTGTAATGTTAAAAAAAATGGTGGATATAAAATGTGTGCGGAGTAATGATCCAGTTAAAATTAATGTGCTCTCTTTTAAATGGCATCTCGGCGTTTTTAAATTTTTTATAACGTTGTAGGCTGTTTCATAAAAAACTGCAAGTGGTTACTTTTTAAGTAAAATTTTTAGCGTTTTTGGTTAACATTTTAAATTCAGCTATTTACCTTGAGGAAAAAAAGGTTGACTTTTCTTTAATTTTAAATCTTATAATTAAAGCTATACGGTTTCAAAATTTGAAAATAGTTTCAAAATTTTAAAAAAAAATATGTTTTTACTAAGTTATTAAAGAATATAATATAATGTTGCTCAAGTATATAAAACTTGATGTTAGTTTGAGCTTTTTTTTATAATAAATTCGGTAAAAAGGGCTTATACATGATTTAAGGTTTGTTTAATGAAAATTAATTCAATTCATATGATTACAATAAAAGATTTTAAAAAATGAGTTTTAATATGTTATTTTTTATATGAACACATATTAAGTACATCTTGGTTCTCTAGTTTAAAGAAAAGTTCTACCGTTAAATTGTTATTCAAAATTACAAATACTAAGTTTCATTACAAAAAGCCTTATATAGATATGAATTTAGAAAAGAATATTTTCAATTTTAATAAAAGATTTATTTTATATTATTTTATAGCATAAATGAAGGATTAATCTCAAAAAATATATTTGATAATAACATAACAGAAATATATTCTAATATATAAAATATATTCAATAATAACTATCTATGGAAACCTTAACTTTAAATTTTTTTTCTCATCTTCTAAGAATACAAAAGTTATAAACAAAATGAGCATTAAATAAAAAAATTGTAGCAAATTATTACTTGTGATATGATAAAGTATAATTGTGATTGAGTAAAGTATAATTGTGATCAATGACATAATTTTTTTTAAAGAATATATTGCAAATTTAATATGTGCACTAATAAAACAAAGGAAATTAATTTATTAAGTAAAATGCAGAATATATTTCTAGATAAATATATTCAAAAAAACAATTTTTAATGGAAGGTATTATGTATTCGTAACAGTTCTTTAAGAAAACAATAAAATTCTTAAATAAATTATCAAATAAATATAATTTGATTAAGTTTATATATTGATTTTAAATTTATCAATGGAATATAAATTTATTGTGC
>BPLQ01008944.1:50635-72967 GCA_021605075.1 Caerostris darwini
GTCAAGTCATTCACATAATGGAAATTATGTTTTTCATAAATAAAATATTATGTAGACAGTTTTTAATTTACTTAAAGATAAAGAATTACGATATGGAAAAATACAAATAATGTCTTTGTTACATCAAAATTTACGTCAAATCAATTAGCCTTCCAGACTTACAATAAGAATTTATAATTTACAATACATTTCAAATTGTTTTCGTTCAACAATGTTGTTGGTAACTATCCTACAAAACTATCTCCAAGCACTACTAAATAGTGAAGTTGTCTCGACAACATAATGACCTCTGTAAAGAAAACAGAACAAATCGATTCTTCATTATATCGATATGCGTAATTGTATCCATATAAGAAAATCAACTTTTCGGGCAAGCCATTCACATAATGAAAATTATGTTTTTCATAAATAAAATATTATATAAACAGTTTTTAATTTACTTAAAAATAAATAATTAATTTAAGTACATAAAAATAAAGAAATATTATATGGACAAATATAAATAATTTCTTCTTTATATTAAAATTTACGTCCCAAAAAATCAATTTTCGTTGTAGTGTTATGAATTTTTTTATAATGACAATGCATTGCAAATTATTTTCGTTCATCCAATTTACAATACTGAAACTATCCTACAAAACTATTTCCATGCACTACTAAATAATGAAGTTGTCTCGACAACTTAATGACCTCCATAAAGAAAACAGAACAAATCGATTCTTCATTATATCGATATGTTTCATTATATCGACATAAGAAAAGCAAAATTTCGGACAAGCCATTTACATAATGGAAATTACGTCTTTCATAAATAAAATATTACATAGACAGTTTTTAATTTACTTAAAAATAAAGAATTACGATATGGAAAAATACAAATAATGTCTTTGTTATATCAAAATTTACGTGAAATCAATTAGCCTTGTAGACTTACAGTAAGTTTTTAAAATTTACAATACATTGCAAATTGCTTCCATTCAACCATGTTGCTGATCATAAAAAAACTATCTTTATACACTACTAAATAATAAAGTTGTCTTGACCACTTAATGATCTGCACAAAGAAAACAGAACAAATCGATGTGTCATTATATCGATACAAGAAAAGCAATGTTTCGGACAAGCCATTCACATTATAAAAACTATGTTTTTCATAAATAAAATATTATATAGACAATTTTTAATTTACTATGAAATAAAGAATTACTATATGGAAAAATCCAAAAAAAAAATTCTTTGTTATATTAAAATTTACGTCTCTAAAAATCAATTAAGTTGTAGAGTTACGAAAAGGTCTTATAATTTACAATGCATATGCAAATTGTTTTCGTTCAACAATGTTGCTGATAACTATCCTACGAAACTACCTTCACGCTAAATAATGAAATCCACTAAATAATGAAGTTGTCTCGACAACTTAATGATCTGAGGCAAAGAAAACAGAACAAATCGATGCTTCATTATATCGATATATAAGAAAAGCAAATTTTCGGACAAGCCATTCACATTTCCCATAAGGATTCCATTGTTAGGCAGGAATTCTCCTATCTCTTCCCAGGTCCAGAAAATGGCCTGGCCTTTCTTTGAAAATTAATTGGCTGATAGACTTATGCCCAATCCTTCAGCCAGGACGGACGGCCTACAATGGCAAAATAATGGCCTTCAGATACGAGCATCTAAGCTCATAAGCTACACCGGCTAAGCTGCGGAGAGTATCATGGAAACGATACGGGTTTCGTTTCAATCTATCCCAATTTCAGATATGGATTTTCGATTTGTAGTTATCAGAATTGTTAATGGTAGCGAGAATCTGTTCTCCCCCCTTTGCTACAAAGTCTACTTTCAGCCTCTGAATATCTTATTGGAGAAACGGATTGGAATTCGTGGAAGTTCTCGGAAATGTAGATCGTCTGGTGTTGATAGTAAGAGTTTAAAAAGACATTTTATTTAAAAGTACATTATCTAGCTATGTTTTCGGCGTTTGTTTTCATTACTAAATGATTTATCTAAAAACAGATGTGCTCTAAAACAATTAATTATATTGAACTATTTTAAAATGAATAATTTGCTTAGTATTAATTTCTTTATTTTTTTTATTTAAAATCTTCGATTATATTTTCAAAACTTTTCTAAATATCGAATTATTTTTATTGCTTTTGAAAGGAATTAAATATTCAACAGTTTAACTAGATATTAATTAACAAATTATATGTTGCTTTGGCTGATTTTCAGCCCATAATTATTTTATTTAAGAATTGAGTCAAATGGTATGGAAATATGCTATAGGCTAAAATATTATAGCTCAAGCTTTATAGTTGCTTTAAGTACAGAACTATAATTTTTTTAAGAAACAGAAATATACTGTTTTAAATTACAGAAATATACTTTTAATTTTTTATTTCTAAATAACAACTGGTTGATATTTTTAACCGATGTAAAAAAATTATTAAATTATAAATATAAACATGCTTCTTTTTTTGTTTCATTGCTATAATGTCAATGATAAGAAATAAAAAAAAAGCAAATGCATATCCTATATTTTACAGAGTTAAATTACAGACCCATACGATTCGCAAATGCGGTGTAATCCTTCTAAAAGTCCTGCGGGAAGGCAATGCCCTCCTTCTTCAGCGACACCGAGCCAAGTAAATTTCTACATACGAGTGTTCAGAGACAACAGAGGTTGCCTCTTTTACTTCCATCCATCCATGAGTAGATTACTCATAGGATGTCAGTCCTACACTGAGGATTAGATGCAACACAACAACAGTTTTTACGAAAAAAAGCTATGGTTATTTTATAAAAATATATAGAAAACGCAATATATTTTAACAGTATATTTCCTTAGGCTTTAAAAGAAAGAATGAATTAACTACCTAAAAACAGCTGTTCTTCTCTCAAAAAGGAGTTGGATGATATATTTTATGGTAGTTAAGAAATTTTTCTTCTTTGAAGGAGTTTTGAGACCTATAAATTTGAACTTTTAACGGCGACGGGAGGGAATGAGAAAAGGAATCGAATCTAACGAAAGAAATCAGAAAAGGAGCCCATGGAACTCGCCAGAAACCAACAAAACGATGTAGCAAATAAGAGAATTTTTTTCTTTTTACCTTGGGAAAATAACGCGATAAGAGAGAAGAAAACGGTAGAAACTGGTGGCACGTTCACAAAAACTCTAACTTAAAAGATTTATTGAACTCGGAAGATTATCTTCAGAAAATTATTTTCCACCATTCGGATAAAATTTTGTTGGAAAAAGAAAAAGAAAGAAAGAAAGAAGACGAAATAAAGGAATGCTTATGTCAGAACTCCGCTATTTTGTCATCTCTCGTTATTAAAAGTCTTTCCTTCTTTTCTAACGAAAGGAAATGTTTCTTTGATGGTTTTGTTTATTATTAAGAAAATAATTTGTGTGTGTGTGTGTGTATGTGGATTTCTTTTTATTTCTTCATCTTTTATTATTTGACTTCTTTTGAAAAATTTCTTGCTTTGCAGTCGACCTCGTCTGTGGCAATTCGTCTGCCTCTTGGGTGCATCCGAAAATAATACTTCCACCTTTTCAATCGGAGTAAAAATAAATAATAATAAAAGCTTCGGAATTAAGAAAATAACTCCTTCTTCCAGGAAAAGTTCGAGGGAAATTATTTTCAAGTCTTCAGGGGAATCTCAAGAGTTTCTATACAGGTGCTACTATAGAACATATTGCAATTGAGTCCTCCGGGAATGCTTTAGAAAAATAATCCATAAACAAAAATTAAAACATAATATTATATAAATTTCAGGTTATAGAGGTTTTATTATGAAATACCTGATCAACGTATGTCTAACATTCCTTTTTATATCATATTTTGTCCTCTTTTTTTCTTTTTTAAATATATAACACTTGATTGAATTTACAAATAGAAGTATTTTCTAATATTTAAAGGCACCTATGAAATTATTTTTAGTAAATGTAGGATATACAAACTTCTAGGAGGGATAGGATACACTCAAACAAATTTCAGAATTATATTTTCAATACTGGATTTGAAATGCCTTCCAAACGCGATATATATCAGCATGGCTTCATATCAGCATATATATCACAAGTGTTCTTACTGAAACTCTTAAATTTACACATTGACAAAATTTTAGTAAGTTACCTGATCATGCGAATGCGGAACTAACTGATATGCATCTGACTTACGTGGTTGGTTAGAAAATAGTGATCTGATTCACACTTGTATGAGCAACGATATACGAAACATATTCATACCTATAGTCTTTTGGGGCATTTGCACCAGTTTTTATCTGAAAGGGAATCTTTCTGAATCTTTCTAGGGAATCATCACGAGCCATGAAAGAAGATATGGATTTCGGATATGAATGAAACTGTATTAGGCATGGTACAGAACAATTCAAATTCACAGTTCAAGAGTTATAACTCACCATGAAAGGCTGCAGAACTGGAAGATTCTGCTTGAAAAAAACCCCATACATTTGCAGTTCGCTTTTGATATTGTTAAACCTCCCACTTTTGGATAAATTAATTAATCGCTTATTAATTTAAATGGTGTCATTTATTTTTGACGATTTTTGTTGTGTTTTCACCCACGTATGGTTTGGTTTGTCGCTCTAAGGTCATCTTGTGCACAATTTGGGCTAAACAGACCAGGACCTACAGTTTAACGTGGATTCCGAACCACTCACAAACATCCATTCCACTGCCAGGATTCGTACCTGAAGCATGGGATACCAAAGGTCAGAGCGCTAGCCACTTGGCCACCAGGCCGCATACCCAGGTATGGAAAAGAATTTCCGCCCCAGCATTATGATGGTTATGAGATTCCAAATCGTTTACCCTATTCATCCTAGAAGTATGTAAAGTGAAAATATAACTAACACTTTTTCTTCTGTTTTAATGACTCAGTTAAAAATTTATGCCGGATTCTTGATGAATAATTTAATTATGGTTTAGTGTTTTGATCAAAATATTTATATTTTATTATTGCGATGAACGATTTCAGTGTAACGCATCTTTTATTAAAACTTAATGCTTTTTAATTAAGTATGATTTTTTTTCTTATAATTTATAAGATAATACAAATGTGATTCATGAAATCTGGTAAAAATTTTAATTTAGGTTTTTTTTTAAACAATAGATAAATTTTAATTTTTAAAAAAAAAATCTGTTCTAATATTAAAAGCATGAATAAACATTTTAAAATTTTCCTCAATCTAATAAAATATGTAATATTAGTCCTATGAGTCCTGGACCTACGGCTTAAAGTGGATTCCGAACCACTACAAAATATCCATGGCACCACCGCGACTCAAACACAAAACCTGTAGCATCGATCTCCACAGAGCTAGTCACTCGGCCATCAGGCCCCTTATCGCTTCTACAAGTTTTTAATTTGTGCTATACATGACAAAATTATTCAAATAATTTCTGTAAGTATTCAATGTAACTTTCACATAATTGAATTTAAAAATAGAAGCATTTTCTAATTAGTACTAAACATTCTTTTCAAAAAACTACAAAATCTAATATAAAAAAGATTATTGGACAGAAGTTCATCAAGTATTTCATAGTTCTAAAGCATTCTCGGGGGACTCAATTGCAACATGTTCTATATTAGCACCTGTGTAGAAAACTCTTGAGATTCCCCTGAAGACTTGAAAATAATTTTCGCAATTTCTCTCCCAAACTTTTCGGGAAGAAGTACTTATTTTCTTAATTCAGAAGCTTTTATTGTTATTTATTTTTTTATTCCGATTGAAAAGGTAGAAACATTATTTCCTTATACACCCCAAGAGGCAGACGAATTGCCACAGACGACGTCGACTGCGAAGCAAGAAATTTTTCAAAAGAAGTCAAATAATAAAAGATAAACAAATAAAAAAAAAATAAGAAGTCCACATACACACGGAAAAAAAAAAAAAAGATAATCAACAATAAAATAAAAAAACGGCAGAAATATTTCCTCTCGTTAGAAAAGAAGGGCCGACTTTTAATAACGAGAGATGACAAAATAGCAGAGTTCTGACGTAAGCAATCCTTTATTACGTCTTCTTTCTTTCTTCGACAAAATTTCATTCGGTGGGTGGAAAATAATTTTCTGAAGATAATCTTCCGAGTTCAATAAATCTTTTAAGTTAGAGTTTTTGTGAACGTGCCACCAGTTTCTACAGCTTTCTTCTCTCTTATCGCGTTATTTTTCCCAAGGTAAAAAAAAATCTCTTATTTGCTGTTGCATCATTTTGTTTGGTTCTGGCGGGTTCCATTGGGAACCTTTCCTAACCCCCCCCCCCCCTCGCCGTTAAAAGTTCAAATTTATAGATCTCAAAACTCCTTCAAAGAAGAACATTTTTTTAACTACCATAAAATATATCATCCAACTCTTTTTTGAGAAAAGAACATCTGTTTTTAGGTAGTTAATTTATTCTTTCTTTTAAAGTCTAAGAAAATATATACTGTTAAAATATATTACATTTCTATATGTTTTTATAGCCTAACCGTAGTTTTTTTTCATAAAAACTGTTGTTGTTGTTGTCGTCTTGTGTCTAATCCTCAGGTGGGACGGACATCCCACGTTTAATTTGATTTAGTTTTATTTGTGGCTCTACGGTCATCTTTTGCACACGTTGGGCTAAACAGACGAGGACCTACAGTTTAAAGTGGATTCCGAACCACTCACAAACATCCAAGCCACCGCCAGGATTCGAACCTGAAGCCTGGGATACCAAAAGCCAGAGCGCTAGCCAATTGGCCACCAGACTGCCATAAGTGATCTCTCATGGATGGAAGGAAAGGGGAGGCAGCTTGCGTTGCGATGGAACACTCATAGGTAGAAGTCTGATTTGTCTTAGTGTCGCTGAAGACGGAGGACATTGCCTTCCCGGAGGACTATTAGATGGACACCCCACATTTTGTGGGGTGTCTTGGTATGCGCTTGGTTTGATTTGATTTGATTTGATTTATGCTCTATGGTCATTTTCTGCACATTTGGGTTAATTAGGCAGAGGCCTACAGTTTAACGGGAATTCTGAACAACAACTACACCACACCACATCACATCACATCACTGTGCCTAGAGCTGAGTGTTCCATGTACAGTTTGGGAATGATGTGTGTGAGTGAAGTCGGACTGTGGCTCCGTAACGCTCTTACAGTCATATAAGACCCGATTCTACGGCTTGAAGTGGATTCCGAACCACTACAAACATCAATGGCACCGCCAGGACTCGGAAACGAAACCCGTGGCACCGAGCACCAGTCACTCAGGAATCAGGTCCCTTATCCATCTTACAAGTTTGTAATTTGTGCTGTGCATCCCAAATTTACTGAAATAATTTTAGTTAAACACTCGAAGTGACTGTCAAAAATTAAAAACTACTTCTATTAGTAAATTCAATAAAGTACTATATATTTAAAAAAAACGACAAAATATAATATAAAAAGGAATATTGGACAGACATTCACCAAGTATTTCCGAATTCTAAAGCATTCCCGTGGGATTCAATTGCAATATGTTCTATATTAGCACCTGAATAGCAAGTCTTGAGATTCCCCTGAAGACTTGAAAATAATTTTTGGAAATTTCTCTCGAACTTTTCGGGAAGAAGTAGTTATTTTTTTAATTCCGTAGCCTTTATTATTATTATTTATTTTTTATTTTTACTCCGATTGAAAAGGCGGAAGAATTATTTCCGGATACACCCCAAGAGGCAGACGAATTGCCACAGACGACGTCGACTGCGAGCGAGAAATTTTTCAAAAGAAGTCAAATAATAAAAGATTAAAGAAATAAAAAGAAATAAGAAGTCCACATACACACACATAGAAAAAATGATAAACAACATTATAATGAAAAAAAAACGGAGAAATATTTCCTCTCGTTAGAAAAGAAGGAAGGACTTTTAATAACGAGAGATGACAAAATAGCAGAGTTCTGACGTGAGCATTCCTTTATTTCGTCTTCTTTCTTTCTTTCTTTTTCTTTTTCCAACAAAATTTTATTCGGTGGGTGGAAAATAATTTTCTGAAGATAATCTTCCGAGTTCAATAAATCTTTTAAGTTAGAGTTTTTGTGAACGTGAAACTAGTTTCTACCGTTTTCTTCTCTCTTATCGCGTTATTTTTCCCGAAAGGTAAAAAGAAGAAAAAACTCTCTTATTTGCTGCTGCATCGTATTGTTGGTTTCTGGCGAGTTCCATTGGCTACTTTTCTGATTTCTTTCGTTAGATTCGATCCCTTTTCTCATTCCCTCCCCTCACCGTTAAAAGTTCAAATTTATAGGTCTCAAAACTCCTTCAGAGAAAGAAAATTTGTTAACTACCATAAAATATATCATCCAATTCTTTTTTGGGAAAAGAACAGATGTTTTTAGGTAGTTAATTTATACTTTCTTTTAAAGCCTAAGGAAATATATTACATTTCTATACATTTTTATAGCCCCATCATATTTTTTTTACTAAAAATTCTTGTTGTTGTGTTGGTCTAATCCTCAGTCTGGGACTGACATTCCACGAGTAATCCACTCACGGATAGAGGGAAACGGGGAAGGCAGCTTCTGCTGTGATGGAGTACTCGTAGGTAGAATTCTTACTTGGCTCACTATCGCTGAAGAAGTAGGACATTGTCTTCCGGGAGGTCCTTTAGGAGGATTACCCCGCATTTTCGTATCGTATTGATTTGGTTTGTCCCTCTACGGTCCTTTTGTGCAAACTTTGTTCTAATTAGACCGAAACCTACAGTTTAATGTGGATTCCGAACCATTAATACCTCACTGTGCCTATGAGTTACCCCTATACAGTTTGGTTAATGATGCAGGTGAGAAGTAGGACAGGCATCTGTGAAACTCTGCAGTCATTTGATCCCGGGACCTACGGCTTAAAATGGATTCCGAACCACTACAATCTTCCATGGCACCACCGAGACTCGAACTCGAAATCCATGGCACCAAGAGCCAGTGCATTAGTCACTCGGCCATCAGGCCCCTTATCATTCTTACAAATTTGTAATTTGTGCTATACATCACAAATTTACTGAAATATTTTCAGTAAGTACTCGACGTGGCTTTCAAAATTTAAAAAATACTTCTTTTCGTAAATTCAATCAAGTACTGTATATATTTTAAAAACAACAACAACAAATTATGATATGAAAAGAATATTGGAGCGAGAAGTTCATTCAAAATCCGTTCATCAAGTATTTCATAGTTCTAAAGTATTCCCGGGGGACTCAATTGCAATATGTTCTATATTAGCACCTGTATAGAAAACTCTTGAGATTCCCCTGAAGACTTGAAAATAATTTTCACAATTTACCTCGAACTTTTACTGGAAGAAGTAGTTATTTTCTTAATTCCGAAGCTTTTATTATTATCTATTTTTTATTTTTACTCCGATTGAAAAGGTGGAAGCACTATTTTCGGATACACCCCAAGAGGCAGACGAATTGCCACAAACGACGTCGACTGCAAAGCAAGAAATTTTTCAAAAGAAGTCAACTAATAAAAGATGAAGAAATAAAAAAAAATAAGAAGTTCACATACACACACAAAAAAAAAAGATAAACAACAATATAATGAAAAAACCGGCAGAAATATTTCCTCTCGTTAGAAAAGAAGGAAGGACTTTTAATAACGAGAGATGACAAAATAGCAGAGTTCTGACGTAAGCATTCCATTATTTCGTCTTGTTTCTTTTTCTTTTTCCAACAAAATTTTATTCGGTGGGTGGAAAATAATTTTCTGAAGATAATCTTCCGAGTTCAATAAATCTTTTAAGTTAGAGTTTTTGTGAACGTGCCACCAGTTTCTACAGCTTTCTTCTCTTTTATCGCGTTATTTTTTCCGAAAGGTAAAAAGAAGAAAAAACTCGCTTATTTGCTACATCGTATTGTTGGTTTCTGGCGAGTTCCATTGGCTACTTTTCTGATTTCTTTCGTTAGATTCGATCCCTTTTCTCATTCCCTCCCCTCACCGTTAAAAGTTCAAATTTATAGGTCTCAAAACTCCTTCAGAGAAAGAAAATTTCTTAACTACCATAAAATATATCATCCAACTCTCTTTTGAGAGAAGAACAGCTGTTTTTAGGTAGTTAATTTATTCTTTATTTAATGTCTATGGAAATATATTACATTTCTATGCATTTTTATAGCTCAATCCTATTTTTTTTTCCATAAAAACTGTTGTTGTTGTGTCTAATCGTCAGTGTGGGACTGACATCCCATGAGTAATCTACTCATGAACGGAGGGAAACGGGGTAACTTCTATTGCGATTGAGCACTCGTAGGTAGAAGACTGACTTGCACACCGTGTTGATGCAAAAGGAAGGCTGTGCTTCGCGGCGGAGTTTTAGTGGACTACCCCATATTAGCGAATCGTAAGGGTTTGGTTTGGTTTGTCACTATATTCATTTTATGCAAACTTTGTGCTAAATAGAGAGGCCTACAGTTTAGGGTGGATTCCAAACCACTACAGCACCACACCATATCACAGCGACTAGAACTGAGTAGTTCCTATATAGTTTAGAAATGATGAGGGTGAGAAGTAGGACTGGTCTCAGTGACGCTATTAGAGTCATATTAGGCCGAGAGTACTGCTTAAAGGGGATTCCAAAGCACTACAAACATACATGGCACCGCCGGGAATCGAACCCAAAAGCTCTATAACGCTAGTTACTCAGGAATCAGGCCCCTTATTCCTCCTACAAGTTTGTAATTTGTGCTATACATCCCAAGTTTACTAAATCAATTTCAGCAAGTACTATAAGTGACTTTCAAACATTAGAAAATACTTTTATTTGTAATATTTCATAGTTCTAAAGTATTCCCTGGGGACTCAATTGCACTATGTTCTATATTAGCACCTCTATACCTAAACTCTTGAGATTCCCCTGAAGACTTGAAAATTATTTTCGCAATTTTCTCTCAAACTTTTCGGTAAGAAGTAGTTATTTTCTTAATTCCGAAGCATTTATTATTATTATTATTTTAATTTTTACTCCGATTGAAAAGGTTAAAGCATTATTTCCGGATACACCCCAAGAGGCAGACGAATTGCCACAGACGACGTCGACTGCGAAGCAAGAAATTTTTCAAACGAAGTCAAATAATAAAAGATGAAGAAAATAAAATAAGAAGTCCACATACACACGCAAAAAAAAAAAAAAAAAAAGATAAACAACAATAAAATAAAAAAACGGCAGAAATATTTCCTCTCGTTAGAAAAGAAGGAAAGACTTTTAATAACGAGAGATGACAAAATAGCAGAGTTCTGACGTAAGCGTTACTTTATTTCGACTTTTTTCTTTTTTCCAACAAAAATTTTATTCGGTGGGTGGAAAATAATTTTCTGAAGATAATCTTCCGAGTTCAATAAATCTTTGAAGTTAGAGTTTTTGTGAACGTGCCACTAGTTTCTACCGAGTTCTTCTCTCTTATCGCGTTATTTTTCCCAAAAGGTAAAAAAAAGAATTCTCTTATTTGCTGCATCGTTTTGTTGGTTTTTGGCGAGTTCCATTGGCTACTTTTCTGATTTCTTTCGTTAGTTTCGATCCCTTTTCTCATTCCCCCCTCGCCGTTAAAAGTTCAAATTTATAGGTCTCAAAACTCCTCCAAAGAAAGAAAAAAAGTTAACTACCATAAAATATATCATCCAACTCTTTTTGAGAGAAGAACAGCTGTTTTTAGGTAGTTAATTTATTCTTTCTTTTAGAGCGTAAGGAAATGTACTTTTAAAATATATTACATTTCTATATATTTTTATAGCCCAATCATATCTTTTTTTATATATAAAAACTGTTGTTGTGTTGTGTCTAATCCTCAGTGTGGGGCTGGCATCCCGTGAGTAATCTACTCATGGATGGTGGGAAGGGGGGCAACTTCTGTTGCAGTGCATCACCCCTACGTAGAAGGCTCCAAGTCTATGAAGAAGGAAGGCACTGCCTTTCCGGGAGTACATTTTTATTTTGTATTTTTATATCATTTTACTCGGCTATTCACACCTGTTTTTTTCTTCTTATTCCACTTGGTAGACAGCAGCATCTAGAACAAGTCCAAGAACACGTGTGGTCTCATGGAAGGAGGGATGGGTGGAGGCAACTTCTGTTGTGATGGTGCACTCGTAGGGTCGAAGTCTGACATTTCTCCGTGACGCTGAAGAAGGTAAAGCAGTGTCTTCTGTGAGGACTTATGGGGGAAACTACCCAGTATTTGTGTTTTGTATGGGAGAAAATCCAAAAACTCCCACAAGGTTACAACAAACGTGGCAAAATGCTGTTCACCACCAACGCCATCGAGCCTCCTCGTTTCTGAAACGATGTCTACAATGCCTAAGCTCAGCCCTAAGGTTCGCCAGCGGCGCACACTACCAGTCAGCCACGAGTCGGAGTAACGTACGTTTCCAACCCGGTCACCAGTCAGGATAGTATTTTCATTTGGTGTGAACATCTTTAGCTGAAAGGAAAATGACATTGGCAATGGAGTGGAGTTTTCTCAGCAGGATGATTGAGTTTACCGGCTCTCCTGCAATTTTTCTGCTGACACTAGATTTTCCAGATGCCTTCCGTGTCTTCTAATATTTTCTCCTACCCCTTCCAACAGGGATGGAGAGAAAAATTTAGACAAAAAAGAAAATATATGGGAGGGCCCCCCCCCCCCCTCCTCCCCATCCTCCTTTCCTTCAACAAAAAAAATGAAGATTTAAATGGAAAAAAAAAGGGTAGCTTCTATTGTGATGGAGTACTCATAGGTAAAAGTCTAACTTAAATCCGCGTTGATGCAGAAGAAGGTAAATGCCTTCCCGGAGGACTTTTAGATGGAACTACAGCGCCTTTGCATATCGTATGGGAGAAAACCCAGAAAACACCCACCAGTAGTCCGATTAACGAGGCAAGATACTAAACATCACAAACGACATAGAATCTCCTCGTTTTTGAAACACAGTCTACAGCAAAGGTGACAGCTGATTGAACTTCAGCTCCAGAGTCACGTATCGGTCTCCATAAAAGCGAAAATATCATTGAAGTACAGGGCATCCGATAAATATTTTCAGTATAAACACTTAAAATTAATAAACAGGTATCAAACTAAACTGCTAAATAAGTATTTAAATTAAATCAAAAGAATCATGATATATTTCTAATAATTTATACCGGAATTATCTTAATTCAGAGATTCAAAAACATTGATGGCGATATTATTTGAAAAATCTAACAAAATGTAAATATTTACCACAGTTTTAAAAACTTATTTTTTCCGCTAAAATATAATCATCACTATTTTAATTACATGAAACGTAGCATGAAAAGGAACAACATCCCTTTTTCTGGATGCTTTAAGCTATGTACATTAAATTATAAGAGAAATTAACGAACAGTAAATATTATTTCAAAAGGTTTACAAATTTCGTGTTTATATAGTGTAGAAAATAACATTCCCGTCTTAATTAAGGAAAGTTGTTTACATACTGTTGCAGTAAAGAAGTTATTTATTTAATAATATAATAAAAAGAGCTTAAAGGCAGAATCTCTAACTTAGAATTTTGAAATGCGATTGCTTTAAAGATTGCGAAATGCGAGACTTTTTTATGAACCAAAATACAGAATCTGTCCTTTTATTTGGTACGTTTTTTCTGTATGTAATAACATTTTTTCACTTAATAAAATATTGTTAATCACTTCTCTATCTTCTATAAGAACTGAAGAATATATATAAATAAATATTAATTTATGCATTGATGTTGACCAATATTTTAAGTAGTAACTAATATAAAATCAAGCCAAACTGTCTTAATTACATATTTTTTAACAAGGCATTCAAAATTAAAAAAATAAGGAAGATTTAATTAAAACAATTTTTGTAATACAAATACATTAAAATCAAAAATGCATAATATTGTTTAAATTATCTGTAATAATTTATAACACTCAGTACAAGTGTATCATGTAACAAAAATCTCAAATGCAAATTTAAAAAAACAAAAATCCCAAATGCAATTTAAAAAACAAAAATCTTGCAACTTAACTATAACATTAATTTTTCGATGGAGCATCAACTTTGATTTTGTAAGGATAATTTGCTCCAGTCAATCTGAACATTTTTATTTCCCTGCTGTGCGGATGGACATCCCAAGAGTAGATTAGTCATAAGATGTCCGTCCCGCACTGCAAGGCACTGTAGAATAGACGTAACATCATTCTGAGAATTAAGTATCCTGTTTTAAAAAATTTTATACGTTTTTTAACTACACCGACTATAATTTTCTGTCCTTGAAATTTGTGTGAAATTTTACGTCAAAATATTCATTAGTGCTTGTGTTACGCTTGGCTTTGTAAGACGCTAAAACTGATTCCGGCGATTATTAAAATGTCTGAATTAATTGAGCAAAGAACTTGCATTAAACTTTGTTTGCGAAAACAGATAGAATGTTGCAGAAGGTATTCGGTGAGCAAACTATATCGGAAAGAAATGTTTAAAAGTGGTATAAACAGTTCAAAGGAGACAGAGAACGTGTTGAAGACGAAGAGAGCTCTGATCAGCCAATCAACCTCAACCGACGAAGCTCATGTCCAAATAATTACAGATTTGGGGCTTGCAAGCCTTGTATTTACAATTAGAGACCTTGCTAATGATGTTGGAATTTCAAAGGGATAGTGAATTCCATTTTGAAACTCAAACGCGTCAAATCTCGATTGGTACCGAAAACACTGAATGCGTCAGCTAACACTGCATTGATTCTTCGTGCCTTTTTAGCCAACAATGAAACCCATATCGTTCCACAACCAAAGTATTCACTCCGGAGTCCCAGATTTGAATCAATTGAAGAGATTCAACGTGAATCGCCACGCGCTTTGAAGGCATCCCTGCCAATGACTTTTTAGAATGCATTGTGGATTGGAAAAAAGTTGGCATAAGTGCATTGTGTCCGCAGGGGATTACTTTAAAGGTGATGAAATAAATTTGGTAGAATAAATAACGATTTTTTTGGAAATTTTTTTTTTGTTCTTACTATTTGAGCACAATAGTACTTTTGCAATTTTTAAATATCAATATTACTCTATGTTTAAATAACTATATAATTTCAAACAATCATTCACCTTCCAAACCAAATGTAATCGTGTATCAAATCTTCTAAATAACATTACTGAAACCGTCCGATTCCAGAAGTAATACTAAACTGAGCTAGTGTACCAAATTAGTCAACAACAAAACTAAGAACTCAAACGAGGAAGTTCTTTACTTCTTTCTTTTTATTTTCTTTATTATTATCACCCCTGAATCCAACCTCCATTCGGAAGTTACATCCTTTTAATCTTCTATTTTCTGTTTTTATCTGGGGAGGGCCGATAATTCGGTGCGAGTTCTTTATCGCAGACCGCCTGACAGCTTTAGGGGACCCATAAGTCTTCTTCGGAAAATAGCGGCGGCATCGATCACAAGTCTCGGAAATGCCGCCCAAAGAAAAAAGAAGATTCTTTCGACAGAAATCTCTTTCTAGATAGGTAGACGGATGTTTTTTTTTTCCTTTCCTTATATTATTATTATTAGTTTCTTCTACTGGCGTGGGGAAAAAAATTCTTCTTCACTAACTATTAGGGGATATGGCAAAGGTAGTTAGAATCGGGATGTCTACGTTGCTGGAGGATATTGTTTGTATATTTCATCCAATTTTTTTCAAATTGCTGAGAGTCAATATTGGATCCGAAAGCAGCCCGAGTTCTGATTCCTGCATAAGTAATGTTTTGCCTTCCGGATGTTGGTTCGCGAATGAAGGATGAAATGTTTGCATTTCTCTGTGCATGTTTAGGATTTCTTAAAAGTGCGCATCTGTAGTTATACGGAGATCGATATAGTACGGACATGTTTTCCTTTGAATCGTATGAAAGCTTCATAAGGAAAATCATTATTTTGTGTTTAATTTCTGAATTCTGTATATAATTTATGTATTCTGTATTCATTATTATTCTGTATTATTTTTCATTTACTCATAATTATTCTGTATTATTCATTATTCATTCTAAACCTTTATTTTGATGTACTCATCTCTTTCTAGATAGGTACGCTATTGTTTTTTTTTCTTTATATTATTATTATTAGTTTCTTCTACTGGCGTGGGGGGAAAAAATCCTTTTCGCTAACCATTAGGGAGACATGGAAAGGGTAGTTAGAATCGGGATGGCTACGTTGCTGCGGGATATTGTTTGCATATTTTATTTATTACTTTTCTTCCAAATTGTTCAGAGTCAATATTGGATCCAAACCAGCCCGAGTTTTCATGTGTAATGTTCAGCATCTTGCCTTGAGTCGGACTACCTAGTGGACGTTTTTCGAAGGTTATCTCTCATACGGTACACAAATTCGGGATAGTTTCCATTAAAAGTCCTCCCAAAAAGCAATGCTCTCCTTCTTCAACGACACGACGTCAATTTAGACTTCTACCAACGAGTGCTCCAACACAACAGAAGCTGTCCCTTTCCTTTCATCCATGAAATGATCACTCATTGGATGTCTGTCCCGCACTGCAAGATATTGAAGATTAGACACACCATTCTGAGAATTAAGTATGATTCCTATTATTTAAGTATAATCCCTATTATTAAGTTTATTTAAGTATGATTCCTATTATTTAAGTATAATCCTTATTATTATGTTTATTTAAGTATGAAGTTTATGTAAGTGAGATCCCTATTATTAAGTTTATTTAAGTATGATTCCTATGATTTAAATTTTTTTTCTGTTTTTTAACAATACCAACTTTAATTTTCTATCTTTAAATAAACGTGAAGGATTGCCGTACTTAGTTTTTAATTTGCAATTTTTAAGTATCAGTATTACTCCCAGCTTAATGAACAATAAAATTACAAACATCAAACGTAATTATGTGGCAAATCTTCTAAATAACATTACTGAAATCATCAAATCCCAGAAGTAATACTGAACGAAGCTAGTGTACCATCCAGTCACCAACAAAACTAAAAACTCAATCGAGGAAGTTCTTTACTTCTTTCTTTTTATTTTCTTTATTATTATCACCCCTGAATCCAACCTCCATTCGGAAGTTACATCCTTTTAATCTTCTATTTTCTGTTTTTATCTGGGGAGGGCCGATAAGTCGGTGCGAGTTCTTTATCGGAGACCGCCTGACAGCTTTAAGGGACCCATAAGTCTTCTTCGGAAAATAGCGGCGGCATCGATCACAAGTCTCGAAAATGCCGCCCAAAGAAAAGAAAGAAGTTTCCTTCGACAGAAATCTCTTTCTAGATAGGTACACTAACGGTTTTTTTCTTCTTCTTTATATTATTAGTAGTAGTAGTCTCTTCGACTCGCGTGGCAAAAAAAATCTTCTTCGCTAAGGGATGTCTATACCGTAATGCAGGACAAGGAGAGTTAGACATAATATTCTGAAAATTAAGTATGATTCCTGCTTAAAAAATTTTTGTGATTTTCAACAATACCGACTTTAATTTTCTATCCTTAAATAAACTTGAACGATTACCGTACGTAGTTTTTAGTTTGCAATTTTTAAATATCAGTATTACTCCAAGTTTAATGAACTACAAAATTACGGAAAACATTCAACTTCTATACCAGATATAATGGCGTGTCAA
Organism: Caerostris darwini; assembly: GCA_021605075.1. Lineage (NCBI taxonomy): Eukaryota > Metazoa > Arthropoda > Arachnida > Araneae > Araneidae > Caerostris > Caerostris darwini. Next base: position 68,233 of record BPLQ01008944.1, read on the forward strand.
ATCTTCTAAATAACATTACTGAAACCGTTAGATTTCCCAAGTAATCCTGAACGAAGCTACTGTACCATCCAGTCAACAACAACAGTAAAAACTCAAACGAGGAAGTTCTTTACTTCTTTATTTCTTATTATCACCCCTGAATCCAACCTCCATTCGGAACTTCCATCCTTTTAATCTTCTGTTTTCTGTTTTTATCTGGGGAGGGCCGATATCTCGGTGCGAGTTTCTTATCGGAGACCGCCTGACAGCTTTAGGGGACCCATAAGTCTTCTTCGGAAAATAGCGGCGGCATCGATCACAGGTCTCCAAAATGCCGCCCAAAGAAAAGAAGAATTTTCCTTCGACAGAAATCTCTTTCCAGATAGGTACACACTGATGTTTGTTTTTTTTTTTCTTTTTCTTTATATTATTATTATTAGTTTCTTCTACTGGCGTGGGGAAAAAAATCTTCTTCGCTAACTATTAGGGGACACGGAACGGGTAGTTAGAATCGGGCCGGCGGATATTGTTTGTATATTTAATTTGGTTTTTTGAGAGTCAATATTGGATCCAAACTAGCCCGGGTTCTGATTCCTGCATAAGTAATGTTTTGCCTTCCGGATGTTGGTTCACGAATGAAGAATGAAATGTTTGCATTTCTCTGTTTATGTTTAGGATTTTTTTGAAAGTGCGCATCTGTAGTTGTACGGAGATCGATGTAGAAACCTCTTTTTCTTTGAGTTGCATGAAAGCATTACAAGGAAGATCATTATTCTGTATTTAATTTCTGTATTATTTATTATTCTGTATTTAATTTCTGTATTCATTATTATTCTTTATTTAATTTCTGTATTCATTATTATTTTGTATTTAATTTCTGTATTCATTATTAATCTGTATTTAATTTCTGTATTCATTATTATTCTGTATTATTCATTATTCATTTTGTAGTTTCACAGAGATCGATGTAAAAAACTGTTTTTCTTTGAATCGCATGAAAGCATTACAAGTAAGATCATTATTCCGTATTTATTTTCTGTATTTATTATTATTCATTATAATTTTTGTTCTAATGCGGCTGGCAAACACTTAGACAGTTGTCTTTGATGCATTATGGCAAGCACTGCACCGACGTTACACACATAGCACTACACAGGAAATGCGTGCAACTTGAAGCTAAACTACGGACGCGGAGTAACAATACCCCCGCAACTCTCTACGATCATGTTAGATCGGGACCTACGGCTTAAAGTGGATTCCAAACCATTAAAAACATTCATGTCGTCGCCGGGACTTGAACTCAAAACATGTGGCACCGAGCATCAGAGCGCTAGTCATTCGGCCATCAGACCCCAATTTTCAGTTTGCAATTTTTAAATATCAGTATTACTTTATAGAATTAACTATAAAATTACATACAAGCATTCAACTTCCGAGCCAAAAGTAATCAAATACCAAATATTCCAAATAACATTATTGAAACCGTCAGATTCCAGAAGTAATACTGAACGAAACTAGTGTACCAAACCAGTCACCAACAAAACTAAGAACTCAAACGAGGAAGTTTTTTACTTCTTTTTTTTATTTTCTTATTATCATCACCCCTGAATCCAACCTCCATTCGGAAGTTACATCCTTTTAATCTTCTATTTTCTGTTTTTATCTGGGGAGGGCCGATAACTGGGTGCGAGTTCTTTATCGGAGACTGCCTGACAGCTTTAGGGGACCCATAAGTCTTCTTCGGAAAATAGCAGCGGCATCGATCACAAGTCTCGAAAATGTCGCCCAAAGAAAAAAGAAGTTTCTTTCGACAGAAATCTCTTTCCAGATAGGTACACGGATGGTTTTTTTTTCTTCTTTCTTTATATTATTATTAGTTTCTTCTACTGGCGTGGGGAAAAAAAATCTTCTTCGCTAACTATTAGGGGACACGGAACGGATAGTTGGAATCGGGCCGGGTAATATTGTTTGTGTATTTCATTTATTTTTTCAAATTGTGCAGAGTCAATATTGGATCCGAAGTAGCCCGAGTTCTGATTCCTGCATAAGTAATGTTGTGCCTTCCGGATGTTGGTTCACAAATGAAGGATGATATGTTTGCATTTCTCTGTGTATGTTTAGGATTTCTTAAAAGTGCACATCTGTAGTTACACAGTGATGGATGTCAGAACATGTTTTATTTTGAATAGTGTGAAAGGATTATAAGGAAGATCATTATTCTGTATTTAATTTTATTTTGTATTCATTATTACGATTTACGCTTACGACGTTCGTTATTTCGTTCTACAACCAGCGTATTCATCTGATTTAGCACTGTGCAACTTCTGGCTTTTCCCTAAACTCAAAACACCACTCCGGGGACACCGTTTTGTATCGATTGAAGAGATTCAACGTGAATCAGCGCATGCTTTAAAGGCCGTCCTGGTCAATTACTTTTTAGCATGCATTGAGGATTGGAAGAAACGTTGGCATAAGTGCATTGTGTCCGGAGGGAATTACTTTAAGGCTATGAAATAAATTTGGAAGAATAAACAAAGAGTGTTTGAAAAAAAATTAATTGGTCTTACTTTTTGGTCGCAGTAGTACGTGTCAAATCTTCCGAATAGCATTACAGAAACAGTCAGATTCCAGAAGTAATACTGAAGAAGCTAGTGTACCAAACCAGTAAAAAAAACCAACAAAACTATAATCTCAAACGAGGAAGTTCTTTACATAACATTCTGAAAATTAAGTACTATTCCTGCTTTAAAATTTTTTGTATTTTTTAACATTACCGACTTTAATTTTCTATCTTTAAATAAACGTGAACGATTACCATACCTTTTAGTTTGCAATTTTTAAGTATCAGTATTAGTCCAAGTTTAATGAAAATAAAATTACAAACATTAGCTTCCACTCCAAATGTAATTATGTGTCAAATCTTCTAAATAACAATACTGAAACAGTTAGATTCCAGAAGTAATACTGAACGAAGCTAGTATACCACCAGTCAACAACAAAACTAAAGACGAAAACGAGGAAGTTCTTTACTCGAAATTATTATCACCCCTGAATCCAACCTCCATTCGCAAGTTACATCCTTTTAATCTTCTATTTTCTGTTTTTATCTCGGGAGGGCCGATAACTCGGAGCGAGTTCTTTATCGGAGGCCGTCTGACAGCTTTAGGGGACCCATAAGTCTTCTTCGGAAAATAGCGGCGGCATCGTTCACAGGTCTCCAAAATGCCGCCCAAAGAAAAGAAGAATTTTCCTTCGACAGAAATCTCTTTCTAGATAGGTACACTAAGGGTTTTTTTTCTTTATATTATTATTATTATTATTAGTTTCTTCTACTGGCATGGAAAAGAAAAATCTTCTTCGCTAACTATTAGGGGACATGGAATAAGTAGTTGGAATCGGGCCGGGGGATATTTTTTGTATATTTTATCCAATCAATATTGGATCCGAAGTAGCCCGAGTTCTGATTCCTGCATAAGTAATGTTTTGCCTTCCGGATGTTTAGGATTTCTTTAAAGTGCACACCTGTAGTTATAAAGAGATCGATGTGAAAACCTGTTTTCATTTGAATCGCATGAAAGCTTTATAAGGAAGATTGTCATTCTGTATATAATTTCTCTATTCATTCTTATTCATTCTATAATTATATAGAGATCGATGTAAAAACATGTTTTCCTTTGAATCGTATGAAAGCAGTATAAGGAAAATCGTCCTTCTGTATTTAATTTCTGTATTCAGTATTCATAATTATTCTGCTGTATTCATTATCCATTCATTATTATTCAATTTACAGTCCTTTTAAATTTGATATTTTTCTTAATTTTTAATCTTACCTCAGAATTATTAAAGTCTCTATTAGTATAAATTTGTTTTAAATATTTATATCAATCAAACATTAATTCCAACAATTATTATTGCTAGCTATCGATAGTCCTACAATTAACTACTATTTTAATAGCTCTAACCTTTTTTGTGGACCAATTGTTCACATATCGCAATTTCAAAAGATTTGGAAACAGAATTCGATGTATCATCCTCATCGGCGACTTCTTTAATTGACAACCCCAAGCGTCATTCGAACCAGAAGCCTTCTTTTTAGAAGGGGATGGAATGCTTGAAAAATGATCTTTCTTTTTGAGTCGAGATTCTCTGCGAGCTCTTTTGTCAGCAGGGTTGGGATGTACACAGAAACATTCCCTGCCTTCTACTTTTTCGGCAAAAAAATAAATAAACAAAACGCGAGCTTTCATTGGGCGGCGACATTGTTTCAGACGAGACGTCGCGTTGCTATGGGTGACCGCGATTTCTGGATCATTGAATATCGCCCCCCACAGGACAGCGATCAGGCGATTTGAAATATGTCACGAAAATTATTTTTTTTAATTTTATTTTATTATATATCATCATCATCATCATTGACGCAGCAACTTCATGGTGGGCCAAGGCCGTCTGAATACTGGCAGAATTCGAGACGAGACATGTTTTTCATTTTACGAGGTAAGGTTTGTCAGCCTTACGCCCAACGCTCTACACTCTTATTAGAACAAGACCTACTGTTTAAAGTGGATTCCGAACCACTACAAACACCTATAGCAACCCCCAGGAGTCGAACCCGAAAACTGTGACACCGAGTGATAGTCACTCGGCCATTAGGCATATACATATATACATTAGGTATATATATATATACACACACATTAGGTAGCATATATATTAGGTATATATATATATATACATTAGGTAGCATATACATTAGGTA
>BPLQ01008944.1:73138-171902 GCA_021605075.1 Caerostris darwini
TATACACACATTAGGTAGCATATACATTAGGTATATATATATATATACACACACATTAGGTAGCATATACATTAGGTATATGTATATATATATCATTATAAATTATGATGTTACTAATTCCCGTGGTTGCAGGAAAGCCTACACCAGGCCCAAACGACCCTGTCGCAGGCGACTGTTCATGGCGAAGGGTAATATGCAGCTTCTCTTTTAGCGAGGAATCACGAGGGCTAAAGACTGACTAAACATCGAGACAACACTCTACGATCCTATTAGATCGGGACCTACTGCTTAAAGTGGATTTCGAACCACTAACAAACATCCATGTCACCATCGTGATTCGAACCTGAAACCTGGGATACCAAAGACCAGAGTGCTAGCCACTTGGATACCAGGCCGCTCGATATTCTGTAAGGTCGATTTTTTAATCCTACAATTAACTACTATTTTAATAGCTCTAACTTTTTAAGGGCCAATTGTTCACCTATCGGAATTTCAAAGAATTCGACGTATCATTCTCATCGAAAAAGTTCCAGCTCGGCGACTTCTTTAATTGACAACCCCAGGCGCCACTCGAACCAACCATTCGATTGTGCCTTCTCTCTAAAAGGGGATGGAATGCTTGAAAAATGATCTCTCTTTTTGAGTCGAGATTCTTTGCGAGCTCTTTTGTCAGCAGAGTTGGGATGTACACAGAAACATTCCCTTCCTCTTTTTCCGACAAAAAAAAATAAATAAAACGCGACCTTTCATTGGGCGACATTGTTTCAGACGAGACGTCGCGTTGCTATGGGAGACCGCGATTTCTGGACCATTGAATATCGCCCCGAAAAGTACAGCTATCAGACCATTTGAAATATGTCACGAATATATTTTTATTTTATTTTATTAAAAATAGAAACAGATACTGAAAAGGAATTTGGAAAAGAATTAAAGGCATTTTTCTCTTCCGAACAAAGTGTGTTTTTTCACAAGGGGGGAGGATTATGACAGACGACAATTTCACAAAAGGGGATTTAAAATTATTCTATTCCTTGTCGGGACGTGTCAAAGTGCTCGAGTCAGTAAACATTAATGCGATCTTTTTCGCATTTGTAACTCTCACAAAATATGAATTGCCGCTTGTTTATTTTTTGGACGTTTTTATTCAGTTTTTGAATACTTGGGAATATAATTCTCAAAGCAGAATCGCATCAGACAAAATAAAAAAAAAAAAAAGAAAGAAATCTGCAAATACTACAAAAATAATTCCAGACTTTATAAAGTTGTAAAAGCTTTCCAAAAAGTCTTTTTTGCATACATTTTCTGCTTTAATGTGTCAAATGTATTTAGAAGGCTTTTATTATGCAAAAAATATAATAATAATAATAATATAGCTTTAGAATGGAAATTCAGTAGTTATAAACTTTTCCGTTCAAGAACATACGAAAGGCAATTTTTTTGAATGGAATAAATTCTTTGTGATTAATTTCGAATTTATTTAGTAGTTTTATGCGGTATTTGAATGATAAAAGCCTGCAGTTATATAGCGTATTCAACAAAGTACAATGCGTGAAAAATTGACCTGATTGAATGTCATTGAATGATTGAAAAATTGAATTGATTGAAAAATTTTTGCATTTCGTTTCTTATAGATTGAAGTATTGTTATTAAAGTGATTTAATAATTGTAAAAAATGAATTATAACAATTATTGTTGTCGGCTGTCGATACTCTTTTTAAATCCAACAATTAACTGCTATTTTGATAGCTCTAATTTTTTGAGGGCCAATTGTTCGCCTATCGCAATTTCGAAAGACTTGAAACAGAATTCGATGTATCATCTTCATCTAGAGGTTCCAGATCGGCGACTTCTTTAATTGACAACCCCAGGCGCCATTCGATTGTGCCTTATTTTTAAAAGGGGATGGAATGCTTGAAAAATGATCTCTCTTTTTGAGTCGAGATTCTTTGCGAGCTCTTTTGTCAGCAGGGTTGGGATGTACACGGAAACATTCCCTGCTTCTTCTTTTCTGACAAAAAATAAATAAATAAATAAAACGCTAGCTTTTCATTGGGCGACATTGTTTCAGACGAGACGTCGCGTTGCTATGGGAGACCGCGATTTCTGGACCATTGAATATCGTCCCCAAAAGTACAGCCATCAGGCGATTTGAAATATGTCACGAATATTTTTATTTTTTCTTTATTTTATTTTATTAAAAATAGAAACAGATACTGAAAGGGAATTTGGGAAAGAATTAAAGGCATTTTTCTCTTCCGAACAAAGTGTGTTTTTTCAGAAAGGGTGGAGGGGGTGGGGGTGGATTACGACAGACGACAATTTCACAAAGGGGATTTAAAATTATTCTATTCCTTGACGGGACGTGTCAAAATGTTCGAGTCAGTAAACATTAATGCGATCTTTTTCGCATTTGTAACTCTCACAAAATATGAATGCCGCTTGTTTATTTTTTGGACATTTTTATTCAGTTTTTGAATACTTGGGGAAATAATTCTCGAAGCAGAATCGTATCAGCGAAAAAAAAAATCTGCACAAACAACAAAAATAATCCCAGACTTTTTAAATTTGTAAAAGCTTTCCAAAAAGTCTTTTGCATATATTTTCAGCTTTAATGTGTCAAATGTATTTAGAAGTCTTTTATTATGCAAAAAATATAACAATAATAATATAGCATTAGAATTGAAATTCAGTAGTTATAAACTTTTCCATTCAAGAACATATGAAATGCAATTTTTTGAATGAAATAAATTGTTAGTGATTAACTTAGAATTTCTTTAGTAGTTTTACGTATTTGAATGGTAAACGCATGTAGTAGTGTATTCAACAAAGTACAATGCACGGAAACTAATCATTTTTGCATTTCTTAAATAGTTACTAAAACATTTTACTTTTTGGAATAGTATATAAAGGCTCGAGACTTTCTTTAAATAATATTTATAACAAAAAATTGTGTATTTTAGATTTAAAAAATGTTAATTTTAAAATTTTTCAAACCAAATTTACACATAATTACGGCCGGGATTTGAACACGAAATCTGTGGCACCGAGCGCCAGAGCGCTAGACACTCGACCATTCAGGCCCCATTATAAATTGTAAAATGAATATTTAGAGAATAAAAAAAAAAAAAAATTTTAAATTTAAGGTCATTTTAAATTTAATATTTTTATTAAGTATAACAATTATTGTTGTCGGCTATCGAAAGACATTAAGATCGATTTTTTTAAGTCTACAATTAACTGCTATTTTATAGCTCCAACATTTTTGTGGACCAATTGTTCACCAATCCCAATTTCAAAGAATTCGATGCATCATCCTCATCAAGAGGTTCCAGATCGGCTACTTGTTTAATTGACAACCCCAGGCGCCATTCGAACCAGCAGCCTCCTTTTGAAAAGAGGATGGAATGCTTGAAAAATTCTCTCTTTTTAAGTCAAGATTCTCAGCGAGCTTTTTCGTCAGATAGGTTGGGATGTATACAGAAACATTCCCTTCCTTCTTTTTGGATAAAAAATAAATAAATAAAATAAAACGCGACTTTTCATGGGCGACATTGTTTCAGACGAGTCGTCGCGTTGCTAGGGGCGACAACGATTTCTGGACCATTGAATATCGTCGCAAAAAGTACAGCCATCAGGCCATTCGAAATATGCCACAAATATATTTTTATTTTATTTTATTAAAAATAGAAGCAGATACTGAAAAGGAATTTGGGAAAGAATTAAAGGCATTTTGCTCCCCTCGAACAAAGTGTGTTTTTTCAGAAAGGGAAGGGAAACGACAGACGACAATTTCACAAAGAGGATTTAAAATTATTCTATTCCTTGTCGGGACGTGTCAAAATGTTCCAGTCAGTAAACATTAATGCGATCTTTTTCGCATTTGTAACTCTCACAAAATATGAATTGCCGCTTGTTTATTTTTTGGACGTTTTTATTCAGTTTTTGAATGCTTGGGAAAATAATTCTCAAATCGAATTGAATCGTATCAGACGAAAAAAAAAAAGAAATCTGCAAAAACTACAAAAATAATTCCAGACTTTATAAAGTTGTAAAAGCTTTCCAAAAAGTCTTTTTTGCATACAATTTCTGCTTTAATGTGTCATATGTATTTAGAAGGCTTTTATTATGCAAAAAATATAATAATAATAATAATATAGCTTTAGAATGGAAATTCAGTAGTTATAAACTTTTCTGTTCAAGAACATATGAAAGGCAATTTTTTTGAATGGAATAAATTCTTTGTGATTAATTTCGAATTTATTTAGTAGTTTTATGCGGTATTTGAATGATAAAAGCCTGCAGTTATATAGCGTATTCAACAAAGTACAATGCGTGAAAAATTGACCTGATTGAATGTCACTGAATGATTGAAAAATTGAATTGATTGAAAATTTTTTGCCTTTCGTTTCTTATAGATTGAAGTATTGTTATTAAAGTGATTCAATAATTGTAAAAAATGAATTATAACAATTATATTGTCGGCTGTCGATACTCTTTTTAAATCCTACAATTAACTGCTATTTTGATAGCTCTAATTTTTTGAGGGCCAATTGTTCACCTATCGCAATTTCAAAAGACTTGAAACCGAATTCGATGTATCATCTTCATCTAGAGGTTCCAGATCGGCGACTTCTTTAATTGACAACCCCAGGCGCCATTCGAACCAACCATTCGATTGTGCCTTCTTTTGAAAGGGCATGGAATGCTTGAAAAATTATCTCTCTTTTTGAGTCGAGATTCTCTGCGAGCTCTTTTGTCAGCAGGGTTGGGATGTACACAGAAACATTCCCTGCCTCTTTTTCCGACAAAAAAATAAATAAATAAATAAAACGCGACCTTTCATTGGGCGACATTGTTTCAGACGAGACGTCTCGTTGCTATGGGAGACCGCGATTTCTGGACCATTGAATATCGCCCCGAAAAGTACAGCCATCAGACCATTTGAAATATGTCACGAATAGGTTTTTTTTTTTATTTTATTAAAAATAGAAACAGATACTGAAAAGGAATTTGGGAAAGAATTAAAGGCATTTTTCTCTTCCGAACAAAGTGTGTTTTTTCAGAAAGGGTGGAGGGGGTGGATTACGACAGACGACAATTTCACAAAGGGGATTTAAAATTATTCTATTCCTTGTCGGGACGTGTCAAAATGTTCGAGTCAGTAAACATTAATGCGATCTTTTTCGCATTTGTAACTCTCACAAAATATGAATGCCGCTTGTTTATTTTTTTGGACGTTTTTATTCAGTTTTTGAATGCTTGGGAAAATAATTCTCAAATCGAATTGAATCGTATCAGACGAAAAAAAAAAAAGAAATCTGCAAAAACTACAAAAATAATTCCAGATATTATGAAGTAGTAAAAGCTTTTCAAGAAGTCTTTCCCGTACATTTTCAGTTTTAATGTAACAAATGTATTTAGAAGGCTTTCATTATGCAAAAAAATAATAATATAACACTTGAATGGAAATTCATTAGTTATAAACTTTTGCATTCAAGACACGTGAAATGCAATTTTTGAATGGAATAAGTTCTTACTGAATAATGTAGAAATTATTTAGTAGTTTTATGTAGTATTTGAATGATAAAAGCCTGCTGTTATATAGCGTATTCAACAATGTACAATGCATGAAAATTAATCCTTTTTGTATTTCGTTCCTCATAGATTTATTGATTGATTTTAGATATTGATTAGATTGACATTGATTTCATATTTTGCATTTCGTTATTAAAGTGATTTAAAAAATTAATTTAAAAAATAATTTTTGTCTGTTGTCGATACTTTTTTTAAATCATGCAATTAACTGCTATTTTAATAGATCTAACTTTCTGAGGGCCAATTGTTCACCTATCGCAATTTCAAAAGACTTGAAACAGAATTCGATGTATAATCCTCATCTAGAGGTTCCAGCTCGGCTACTTCTTTAATTGACAACCCCAGGCGCCATTCGAACCAGCAGCCCTCTTTTTAAAAGGGGATGGAATGCTTGAAAAATGATCTCTCTTTTTGAGTCGAGATTCTCTGCGAGCTCTTTTGTCAGCAGGGTTGGGATGTACACAGAAACATTCCCTTCCTCCTTTTTCGACAAAAAAAAAAAAAAATAAATAAATAAAAAGCGACCTTTCATTGGGCGACATTGTTTCAGATGAGACGTCGCGTTGCTATGGGGACCGCGATTTCTGGACCATTAAATATCGCCCCGAAAAGTACAGCCATCAGGCGATTTGAAATATGTCACGAATATATATATTTTTTATTTTATTAAAAATAGAAACAGATACTGAAAAGGAATTTGGGAAAGAATTAAAGGCATTTTTCTCCTCCGAACAAAGTGTGTTTTTTCAGAAAGGGTGGAGGGGGTGGGGGTGGATTACGAGAGACGACAATTTCACAAAGGGGATTTAAAATTATTCTATTCCTTGTCGGGACGTGTCAAAGTGTTCGAGTCAGTAAACATTAATGCGATCTTTTTGTCATTTGTAACTCTCACAATATGTTTATTTTTTGGACGTTTTTATTCAGTTTTTGAATACTTGGGAAAATAATTCTCAAAACTGAATCGTATCAGACAAAAAAAAAAAAAAAAAAAGATTCTGCAAAAACTACAAAAATAATTCCAGGCTTTATAAAGTTGTAAAAGTTTTTCAAAAAAGTCTTTTTGCATATATATTTTCTGCTTTAATGTGTCAAATGTACTTAGAAGGCTTTTATTATGCAAAAAATATAATAATATAACGCTTGAATGGAAATTCACTATTTATAAACTTCTGCATTCAAGGCATATGAAGTGCAATTTTTTGAATGGAATAAATTCTTAGTGATTAATTTAGAATGTATTTAGTAGTTTTACGTTATTTGAATGACAAAAGCTTTCAGTTATATAGAGTATTCAACAAAGTACAATGCAATTCTTTTTGCATTTCTCGAATAGTTACTAAAAAGGTTTTGCTTGAGGCATTGTATCTAAATTTAAAAAGGCTCTACACTTTTTAAATAATATTTTTAACACAAAATTGTATATCTTAGTTTAAAAAAATTTTTAATTTTAACATTTTGCAAACCAAATTTACATATAATAAGAATTATCCTTTACAGAAAGTAAACACGGATTTTAAATGAATTCACTATTTCTTAAGCATTTTAAACGAGAAATAAATTGTATTCTTTTTTGAGTGCTAGTTTTATAAAAATCAGAATTTCGTTTTTATTATGTAAAACAATTTTCTAAGAACCAACAAAAAAAAACGCTTTCTTTAAGCATTATAAGTAACGTTCAAGTACAGTTTCAGAATAACTGCATAATTGATCATAAGAAGTTGTTTTAAGTATATGTTTTACTTGTCCAAATAACAAGAGAATTACGCCACACTTTTAACGACACAGAGCAATTATAAAATTTAACTATTTATAAACTCATCAGGAAAAAAAAAGATTAGTTTACAATTAGTACAAATAATTTGTATTATTTTTATAAAGATTCCAAACATATAAAAATATTTAAAATAAGCATAAAAAGAGTTTATACGTAATTTGGTAAAAGACGAGTGCAACGTAAAATAAGGTAACATTATACTATAATTTTTCAAGAGACTATTTGAATGTAACAGCAGATATGTGTCAATTGCCTAGAATGCTATATCAGTTATTCAGAGTATATGTATTAGTATTATGTATATGTATCGGTTATAGAGAGTTTTATATTAGTTATTCAGAGTACAAGTATCAATTATGCAGGGTATATGTATCAGTTACCCAGAATATATGTATCAGTTATCCAGGGTATATGTATAAGTTATAGATGGTTATATCAGTTAACCAGAGTATACTATATCCTTCAGGGTATATGTATCCGTTATTCAAGGTATAATATGCGTCAATTCAGGATATATGTATCAGTTATTCAGGGGATATGTATCAGTTATCCAGGATATACACTCAAGAGCCAAAACATTATGACCACCCCTACATTTTGCAATGACCTCGCCTGGATGTACGTGGAAGGCATGTGATCAGGTGGAAGTGGTATTTAACTGGTATTAAGTGGTGGTATTAATCCATGCCAAGGCGGGTTGAAGCTGTGTTGCGCGCCAAAGATGGGCCAACTCGTTATTGACAGGTGGTCATAATGGTTTGGCTCTTGAGTGTATGTATCAGTTATCCAGGATATATGTATCAGTTATCCAGGATATATGTATCAATTATCCTGTTATTATTTTCAGTGTTATCCAGAGTGCACTACTAAAGCCTTCATTCGCATTGGGAATCTGGTAATCTCCTTTCCCTCATTCCCGCATCAGACTGAAAGTTTTCCGGCTCATGGATTTAACATGACCATCCAAAGCATAAAAACGCAACCTTTCAGTTCTGAATTACTTTTCGGGTTTAGAACCTCCCTTAGAAAGAAAGTCCAACGTATTATCCCGAGGTCGCTCTGGACCATAAATATCAGAGAAAATATAAAATTTAACTATCTTTAAGCTGCATTTTATTTTTGATTCACTAACTAAAACTTATCTTCCATGTTCCATAATACCTGGAAAATCATTTTCGAATTCCTTTCCAGTAAAGCAAATATCAATACCATAATCAGAAAAATATGTGCAAAGCATGTGTTCGGCTTATTCTTTATAAAAACCCAAATTCAATTCCTTCTGCTTTATTGGATTCGCCTCCAAATCCTACCGGCTTTAAAATTTCTCTCTTCCACGTTCTTTGCGAACTCTTAAAATCCTTTCAAACTGATTGTTCGCAAGGCTCTCCCTTCTTTTTTTTTACGATATCTGTACTTTCACGGAAGCAGATCGCTACCAATTTAAAGGAAATGGATATATCTGATAAGTAAGGCACTGACATTTGGCGCCAAAATCGCCTTCAGGGACATCTAAAAATCGAATTCTCATTGTGTCAATCTATGGGAGCACCAAAAATTTCCATCTTCCCGCCATAGCTGTCCCTTTACAACTCCTTTTTTTTATATATTTTTATTTTATTATTAGTATTATTTACTCTTTGTCTCTCCCGTGACGGAGTTTCCGAAGGCTGACGCCATTTTGACGAGTTGAGTTGAGTTGAGCTGTGGGACGGTCGAGCGGAGTGGAGTTGTTGGGGCGAAAATTCGATCACGGCGCGGCAGCTGTTGCATAATATTCGCATTGTTTCGCCTCCAAAATTCCTATTCCCCTGCTCTCTCTCTTTTCGCTCTATTTTTTTCTTTTTTTATCTTTCTTTCTAGCGAAGCACGTCCGAACCGATCAATACTTCGGATGAGGTTTCTCTTAAAATAGAATCTCGGTTATGCACCAAGCGAGACGAATAAAAATATAAAAAAATGAAACATCCACGAATTTTGATTTTTTTTTTTTTTTCCATTCAATTCTTCTCGTGGATGGTAGTAATCCAATTTTTTTATTTTTTTATTTTTTCGTTCTATTTCGTTCTATTCCCTACTCAAGCGAAATATTTTTCGAAAAATACGTGGAATGCATAGGTAAAAAGCAAGGCTATTCGGCAAAACATATTAATTTGCATTAAAGTCTCATATTCGATGGCGGCGTTTTGAATTATCGCAAGAAAGGCTTAGTTACACCTGTTGCTTTCTTCTTGTTGATGCTTCAGCAACAATGGTTTTTTTTTTTTTAGTAAATATTTTTTGTTTTATTTCGTGGAAAAGTTTTATTTTTAGATTAATGAGCCATTTGAAAGGATCTTTAGCGAAAATCCCTCAATTTAAAGGCGCCTGGCTTTGCTTCTTAATCTTTTGCATACACAAATTGCCCTACATAAAAAAGCATTTTTATAGATGGATTTTTCCTCTAATAATTTTTGATCAGGTGTGGGTATACCACCATCATATATACTCAAACTTCTAAAGCATCTCTTGATTCTATTTTAATTGATTTTTTAATGAAAAAGATACGTGTAGACTTCGATAAATAATATTTTTTCTATATGAAATCTAATATACACATGTACGAATGCCATAATTATACCATACAAGAATATTTTTTTGCAATTTTTGCACCTACTTCTTTTAAGCAGTTTTAAAGGCTAAATATAGATATTCAATTAATTTCAAAGAAATTGTAATTTAAAATAACATGGAGATTTTCCTGCAATATAAATTAATAAATAATAACTTTAGCTTGTTTAACAAAATAGAAGATCTACATTAATCAACTACAGATAATATAACTAGTAATTCAAAATGAATGGGTCCTGATAGCCGAGTAACTAGCTCTCTGGCGCTCAGTACTACAGGTTTCGAGTCGCGACGTTGCAATGGATGTAGAGATTATTCAGAATCCACTTTAAGCCGTATGTCCCGATGTAATATGGTTGTAGAGCTTGGAGGGTAGGGCTGACAACCCTTCTCGAAATCTGCCAGTAGGCAGACGATCTTGGCCCACCATGGGCCTTGCGAAAAAAAAAAGGAAATAAACTTATGATTTCTTCTGCAATGGTGCAAAACCCCATGTTGGGCCAAGCTTGTCTGCTTACTGGCAGATTCCGACACATGAGATTGCTCCTTTTTAAGGTAGGGTTGTCAGCCCTACTCCGAACGTTCTACAGTCATATTAAACCAGGATTTACAGTTTAAAGTGGAGTCCTAACCACTACTAACATGTATGACACCGCCATGCATGTTAGTGGTGGTTTGGAATCGATCTGGAGGTGTTCTTTTTTAGAGGATGCACTTTATCAAGTTATGTTCTTCTTTTATAACAGAACATCATGAAGGAGGGAAGAGAACAGCTTCTTTCAGACCAAAAGACAGCAGAACAGAAGGGAAGAAGATTGACTTTTTATTTTAGCTGGGTATAATGGAAGGGCCTTCGATAATGTCAGAAGAAATTCTCTTCATTTTTTTTAAATGAGAGAATTCAGATTTCATCAGAGCACGAAATAACCTCTTTTAAAAAATTATGCTTAGTAAGTTTTAATCTTCACATTAAGTTAATAACAGGAATAATAACTGCATGAATTATGAAAATCACAAATTATGCCAATATATTTTTACTATCCTGAGTAAAAATCAATGCTTTTGGGAACAAAATATAGGAATCTATTCTGACATGTAGAAACGAGTAAAAACCAAAAACTAGGCAAGATTCCTTTTTTTGCCGGAAAAACTTCCAGTAACAAAGACAAATCAATAAACTAATATTCTACGACCTGCCTTCAATGAACCTCGTTATATGGCACAAAAAGTACTCCACCATATCAAGAAACTCCATCGCCGAAACTAGGAAACACCTTGCTGCAACTCTAACGACTCCTCTGGCGCATCCTAAAAGTGGAAACTCGGGTTTCACTGGAAACTTGAGTATGTGTCAAATTGCAAAAAAGCACCTGTCATTTACGAGGGCACCATGGGAACAAAGAATGACTTCGATTTTTAAATCACGCTGAGGAAGGGGAGGGTCTTCCAAATGAAAAAAGATGTCCAAAAATCAAAAAATGAGTTTGAAGCATTTTTTGAAGTGGCAAAAAATGTTTTTCTCTGCTTTCAGCTTATAGGGCTCCTATAGTTAAAATCAAGTGCAAAAAAGATTAAGCTTTTTAATATTGGAAAAAACTAAATGAACTATTTAAAAATACTTCAATTATACTTTATTGATTTTGCTCAAAATAAATTTAAAATTAACACTTTTATTACTAAACAGCAAATAACAATAAATTATAATTAAAAGGTAATTGCGATTTTATAACGAAATTTCTTTGAAAAATACGTTCAAATGTTTTATAAATTTCTGCAGTTTGTTTTGTCACTCTATGAATATTTTTTTAACACTTTAAGCTAATTAGGCAGAGACTTACAATTTAAAGTGGATTTCGAACCACTCACATATATCCATGCCACCGCCAGGATTCTAACCTGAAGCCTCTGGTACCATAGGCCAGAGCGTCAGCCAATTGGCATCTATAAAATTCTTTAGTACAGCGAACCATAATAATTTCTTTGAAGATTATATCTTTCTGCATTCAATAGAGAGTTTTTGCATACCGTACGTTAGTTACCGTAGGATGTCCGTTAGCTTTTTCTCCCTAGCGCGCATGCTCATAGGAAATTTTGTTTCCTTTGAGCTGGCGCGCTTGGTATAAAAAGCTAACGGACGTCCTACGGTAACTAACGTACGGCATGCAAAAACTCTCTATTGTCTATTTACGTTAAATTCGTTCACCTTTTATAAGATTCAAATATTCTAATATTATTACATTGAATTCTCTCAATATTTTGACATTTAAAAGCTAATAAATATCTGTCTGGAAATATTTCTGCACCAAAAACATAAAACTGTCTTGGATGTATATAAATATTATATAAAAAAATGCGCAATCTCAATTACCAATATCACATTTAATGCTTTATTTTGGCTTTAAGACAAATTTCTATATTTTTCTTTTTTACAAAAAAAGACAAACCAAATGATATTTGGTTTCACCAAAATAAAAGAAACTAAAATTTCTTTTACAAAATATTAGTATTTTGATGAAAGCATTTAAACAAAAAAGTATATAAAGTATTTAAATACATATATGGGAAATAGAATAAGAAAGTGTATTAAAAAATTGTGACTGCGGTTTTTCGCAATCGAATATTCTTCTTTAATTCGTAAATAAGCAGGATAATTTAAAACTTCTGACTTCGAATACATTAGTTACGGTTACAAATGCTGAAATTTAATTTCAAATATTTTTTTATTTAATTATGAATCAATGTACATTCTATTAATTATTAAATAAATTAACGCAAAAGGTTCTATAAAAAATATCGTTTGATCCTAGTGATAAAATAAAATAATTAAAAACATTTAAACTTCGAATACTCACTCAACTTCGAATACATTAGTTACGGTTACAAATGCTGAAATTTAATTTCAAATATTTTTTTATTTAATTATGAACCAATGTACATTCTATTAATTATTAAATAAATTAACGCAAAAGGTTCTATAAAAAAATCGTTTGATCCTAGTGATAAAATAAAATAATTAAAAATATTTAAACTTCGAATACTCACTCAACTTCGAATACATTAGTTACGGTTACAAATGCTGAAATTTAATTTGAAATATTTTTTATTTAATCATGATTTAACGTTCATTCTATTAATGGTTAAATAAATTAACGCAAACGATTCTATAAAAAAACCGTTTTATCCTAATGATAAAATAATTCAAAAACATTTAAACATCGAATGCATTAGTTACATTACAAACGTTGAAATTTTTTTTGTTTAATCATGATTCAACATTCATTCTATCAATGGTTAAATAAACTAATGCAAACAATTCTATAAAAAAATCGTTTTATTCTATTGATAAAATAAAATAATTCATAAAACACTCAAACTTCGAATACATTAGTTACGGTTACAAATACTGAAGTTTAATTTGAAATATTTTTTATTTAATCATGATTCAACGTTTATTTTATAAATGGTTAAATATATTAACGCAAACGTTTCCATAAAAAATTGTTTTTATCCTAGTGATAAAATAAAATAATATAAAAATCACTCAAATTATTTGAGTAAAATCATTTTTTCCATGACAAACAATATGCTAAATTGAAGAAATTTCATTGCCAAACATTCTTGTATTTCCTAATTCTTGTGGTTGAAGAAATCCTATTTTTTTTTCCAAGAATGCAAAGGTAAAGATTGAGCTCACCTTTATATAACTTACGAAATAATTCTCAGTGGTTTCGAACTTTTGACTTTTTCCTAGATGCCTATATTTTTTTTATTTCTCTTTCCTCTCCTGCATCTTAAATTTAATTAAGGCGGAAGGGAAGAATGGTTTCGGTTAGGGAAAAAGAAGTTTAGAAGTCCATAGAATTTTGGCTTCCGAATTATTATTTTCTTTTTCTTAGGGAAATTAAAAGAGTTTGCATTCCGCCAAAAAAATTAATTTACTGCGAGTTAGCGAAATTGGAAGAACATTAGGAGATGTAGTGCATTTCAATTTTTATCATTAAGGGAAGAGTAATACTTTTGGAATTAATAAAATTCAGTTTGAGGTCAGTGGTATGAGGAACTACTACATTGAAATGGAAGATTTAAAATATCTTCTAAATTAAACAATTAAGCTCAATTTTACTTTTGTCTTTTAAACTGTGTTTAATTTGCCTTTGTAAAAAAATGCCTGGATGCTAATCTTTAAATTAATACAAACTGAAAAATTAAAATGATGCAACTCTTAAACAATAACCAAAATTTACAATCTCATTCCCGATATAAGAATAGTTATTTAAAACAGTTAGGAAATTTAATAAAGGATTGTTATATAATTTCCCAATGTTGTTTTTTGAATGCACAATTCATTTTAAAGACAATGTTAAATATACACTTCTCTTCATATAAAATTTTATACATGCAGTCAAATAAGTTATTCAGCACTCATATAATGAAGATGTTCATCAGTGCATTCTGTGTTTCAGCTTGGAAAAGGTATCTATTACGGGGTGTGGTTTAAAAAAGGAGTAGTTTCGATGACGATTGCTACAGAAAGTTTTGAATCGACAGTTCGATTGCGTAATTGAAATTTCTATGTTTTCTCTAATAGGACATGAAGAAAAGTACTCCTACAAGTGCTCCTAAAAGTCATTACTTTTACCAAAGCCAGACCCGCTTCTCAGTGGCAATGTGCGTCGCTGGTGAGCATTAGGGCTGAAGTTCAATCCGCTGGCGGAATTGTCGAAGACACTGTTACAAAAAACAAGAAGGTTCAATGACGTTGTGATGTTCACCATCTTGAAACATTAGACAAATTACAAAGTTGGAGGCGGCCTGGTGATCAAGTGGCTAGCGCACTGGCCTTTGGTACCACAGGCTTCAAGTTTGAATACTGGTGTCGGCATAGATGTTTGTTAGTGGTTCGGAATCCATGTTAAAGTTTAGGTTCTAGTCTAATTAGCTCAAAAAGTACACAAAATAACCTAAAGCGAACCAAACCAAACCTATTGGGAGTTATCAGAATTTTCTCCCATACGATACGCAAATACGAGAGAGTTCCCCAAAAAATTCTCCCTGAAGCACTGCCTCCTTCTTCAGCTACTCGGAGGTGCCAAGTCAGATTTCTACCTACGGGTGCTCCCTCACACAGATTCTCCCTCCCCCTATTCCCTCTTTCCATGAGTACTTCCACTCATTCAGTGTCCGTCCCAAGCTGCAGGAGGTTTAGTCATACAACAACAACAACACTTACAGAACATTCATTTTAAGGCCCGACATCGACACATCGGTGTGTTGATAATAATAAAAATTTAACTGTGTACTGAGCACCAACGTAAAATTTTTTTATTTATTTATTCTAATCTGTAGCAATTTCACAAATTATTTAAAAAAAACATTCTGTATATACAATTAATTGCCAACAAAGTTTTGTGTGATTATCATAGGTAGCTTAGATGTTGAGATATTCAATTTAAAATAAACAAGTTTCAAGAATTATTTATCACTTCAAATGGGAACATCAATTGCTAAATTTTCTTGCATACAAAATTATTATTTTAGAATATTAAATGAGTCTCCTTTAAGATTTAAGATCTCCTTTAATTTGTAATCCGCTTTCTTGAGAAATTATGATTTTTTTTCACACTTGATTAAACAAATAAAACAATGTACCAAAACAATACTAAAGTCCCAATCTAAAGAAAGTTCAAAACAGCTCATCGATTCGCAATCTCTCCGGAAAATGCTAAAACCCATAACGCAACTGCCCGCGCATGAATTAATGCGAGATGACACCCCATAAAACGAGTCCCCCCTCTTCCACCACGAGGGAATCAAAACCCGATAACTGTCTAGAAGTCCAACGCTTTGGAGACCCGTTCTGCGAATCGTCGCTGCGATTAACCCCGACACAATCACAACAGAAACGATCCCGCAGCATAAGTGGCCCAGGGCTGTAACAAAATATTCCTTTCTGATGTGGGCCTCCCCTCGAGTGTTTACCCCATCTGGTCTGATAATTAGCTGCACACCAGGGTTCTGTTTATCTCTCTCTCTCTTGTAGCAAAGGGCGGCCGGGCCTGGAGTTGAGAGGCACCGGGGCTTGCCTTGCTGCAGGTGGGGAAATTAATTGCCACCACTCGTTGCAGGGCTGCTACCGATTTGATTCCGGGCTCATTAGGGCTCGCCGAGCCTCCACTTTTGATATATGGTGACGGAGTCGAGTAGTCAAGATATAAATGGAAGGGGAATGGGACTCCTCACGGTTAACTGTGGAAAGATGCATTAAAAATTCATGTTTGGGGTATTCTTCCAGTTTCATAGAAGTAGTAGTTGTCTCTCTGGAATAAGATTGATTAACTGCGTATTCATTATAAGAGTAAGCTAATATAGAAATGACTGTTAATAATACTATTATCAGTCATTCAACAAAATTAACATTTGATGGAAAATGTTTTTGTTTTGTTATTTCGGGAAATTTGGACCCGAGTTTATCACTAGATCGGCAGATAAATGGCAGATTTAGCGTTACCCAGAGCATAACACAGGGAAAAGCTTCTCCACCCATGTTTTACCATCGCAATTTGCAACGAATACCCCAAGGTAAGGACTTCCTACCTTCTTCGAACCAGCAAAAGATTGTGTGATGATTATTGATAACTTAAATGTTGAGATATTTCAATTTAAAAAACCCCCAGTTTCACGGTTTGTTAGTGTTTAGGAATCCATGGTAAACTGTAGTTCCCGGTCTGATTATCCTAAAGTGTGTAAAAAATGACCGTAGAGCGTCAAACCGAATCAAACGAAGTTTCAAGAATTATTTGATTAAATTATTTATAACTTCAAGTGGGAACATCAATAACTATTATTTTCTTCGATACAAATTTATTATTTTCGTATATTTAATGCGTTTCTCTAAAGAATAAAATTTTAATCCACTTGTTTGGTAAAATATGATTTTATTTCACACTTCAATTAAGCAATGCCGAAACAATGTCAAAGTCCCAATCTAAAGAAGAAAGGTCGAAACAGCTCATCGATTCGCAATCTCTCCGGAAAATACTAAACCTATATCGCAACTGCCCGCGCAAGAATTAATGCAAAGATGACACCCCATAAAACGAGTCCCCTCCCCCCTTCCAACACGAGGGAATAAAAACTCGATAACTGTCCAGAAATTCAACGCTTTGGACGTTCTGCGAATCGTCGCTGCGATTAACCCCGACACAATCACAACAGAAACGATCCCGCAGCATAAGTGGCCCTGGGCTGTAACAAAATATTCCTTTCTGATATCGGCCTCCCCTCGAGTGTTTACCCCATCTGGTCTGATAATTAGCTGCACACCAGGGTTCTGTTTATCTCTCTCTCTTGTAGCAAAGGGCGGCCGGGCCTGGAGTTGAGAGGCACCGGGGCTTGCCTTGCTGCAGGTGGGGAAATTAATTGCCACCTCTCGTTGCAGGGCTGCTACCGATTTGATTCCGGGCTCATTAGGGCTCGCCGAGCCTCCCCTTTTGATGTATGGTGACGGAGTCGAGTAGTCGAGATATAAATGGAAGGGGAATGGGGCTCCTCACGGTTAACTGTGGAAAGATGCATTAAAAATTCATGTTTGGGGTATTCTTCCAGTTTCATAGTAGTAGTAGTTGTCTCTCTAGAATAAGATTAATTAACTGCGTATTAATTATAAAGAGTAGGCTAATGTAGGAATGATTGTTAATAATAGTATTATCAGTCATTCAGAAAAATTAACATTTGTTGGAAAATGTTTTTGTTTTGTTATTTCGGGCAATTTGGACCCGAGTTTGTCACTAGATCGGCAGATAAATAGCAGATTTAGCGTTATCCAGAGCATAGCACAGGCAAAAGCTTCTCCACCCATGTTTTACCATCGCAATTTGCAACGAATACCCCAAGGTAAGGACTTCCTACCTTCTTCGAACCAGCAAAAGATTGTGTGATGATTATTGATAACTTAAATGTTGAGATATTTCAATTTAAAAAACCCCCAGTTTCACGGTTTGTTAGTGTTTAGGAATCCATGGTAAACTGTAGTTCCCGGTCTGATTATCCTAAAGTGTGTAAAAAATGACCGTAGAGCGTCAAACCGAATCAAACGAAGTTTCAAGAATTATTTGATTAAATTATTTATCACTTCAAGTGGGAACATCAATAACTATTATTTTCTTCGATACAAATTTATTATTTCCGTATATTTAATGCGTTTCTCTAAAGAATAAAATTTTAATCCACTTGTTTGGTAAAATATGATTTTATTTCACACTTCAATTAAGCAATGCCGAAACAATGTCAAAGTCCCAATCTAAAGAAGAAAGGTCGAAACAGCTCATCGATTCGCAATCTCTCCGGAAAATACTAAACCTATATCGCAACTGCCCGCGCAAGAATTAATGCAAAGATGACACCCCATAAAACGAGTCCCCTCCCCCCTTCCAACACGAGGGAATAAAAACTCGATAACTGTCCAGAAATTCAACGCTTTGGCCGTTCTGCGAATCGTCGCTGCGATTAACCCCGACACAATCACAACAGAAACGATCCCGCAGCATAAGTGGCCCTGGGCTGTAACAAAATATTCCTTTCTGATATCGGCCTCCCCTCGAGTGTTTACCCCATCTGGTCTGATAATTAGCTGCACACCAGGGTTCTGTTTATCTCTCTCTCTTGTAGCAAAGGGCGGCCGGGCCTGGAGTTGAGAGGCACCGGGGCTTGCCTTGCTGCAGGTGGGGAAATTAATTGCCACCTCTCGTTGCAGGGCTGCTACCGATTTGATTCCGGGCTCATTAGGGCTCGCCGAGCCTCCCCTTTTGATGTATGGTGACGGAGTCGAGTAGTCGAGATATAAATGGAAGGGGAATGGGGCTCCTCACGGTTAACTGTGGAAAGATGCATTAAAAATTCATGTTTGGGGTATTCTTCCAGCTTCATATTAGTAGCAGTTGTCTTTCTAGAATAAGATTAATTAGTTGTGTATTAATTACAAGAGTTAGCTAATGTAGAAATGACTGTTAATAATAGTATTATCAGTCATTCAACAAAATTAACATTTGATGGAAAATGTTTTTGTTTTGTTATTTCGGGCAATTTGGACCCGAGTTTGTCACTAGATCGGCAGATAAATAGCAGATTTAGCGTTACCCAGAGCATAGCACAGGCAAAAGCTTCTCCACCCATGTTTTACCATCGCAATTTGCAACGAATACCCCAAGGAAAGGACTTCCTACCTTCTTCGAACCAGCAAAAGAATGGGCGATTATTATAGATATCTTAAATGATGAGATATTTCAATTTTAAAAAAATCCAAGTTTCACGGTTTGTTAGTGGTTCGGAATCGACATTAAACTGTAGGTCCCGGTCTAATTAACCTAAAGTGTGCAAAAATGACCATTGCGCGACAAAGCCAAACCAAGTTTCCAGAATTATTCGATTAAATTATTTATCACTTCAAATGTGAACATCAATTACTAGTATTTTCTTCGATACAAATTTATTATTTTCGAATATTTAATGCATTTCTCTACAAAATAAAACTAAGATTAAAATTTTAATCCACTTGTTTGGTAAAATATGATTTTTTTTCTCACTTCAATTAAACAATGTCAAAGTCCCAATCTAAAAAAGAAAGGTCGAAACAGCTCATCGATTCGCAATCTCTCCGGGAAATGCTAAACCTATATCGCAACCTCCCGCGCATGAATTAATGAGAAGATGACACCCCATAAAACGAGTCCCCCTCTGCCACGAGGGAATCAAAACCCGATAACTGTCTAGAAATCCAACGCTTTGGAGACCCGTTCTGCGAATCGTCGCTGCGATTAACCCCGACACAATCACAACAGAAACGATCCCGCAGCATAAGTGGCCCAGGGCTGTAACAAAATATTCCTTTCTGATGTGGGCCTCCCCTCGAGTGTTTACCCCATCTGGTCTGATAATTAGCTGCACACCAGGGTTCTGTTTATCTCTCTCTCTCTCTTGTAGCAAAGGGCGGCCGGGCCTGGAGTTGAGAGGCACCGGGGCTTGCCTTGCTGCAGGTGGGGAAATTAATTGCCACCACTCGTTGCAGGGCTGCTACCGATTTGATTCCGGGCTCATTAGGGCTCGCCGAGCCTCCCCTTTTGATGTATGGTGACGGAGTCGAGTAGTCAAGATATAAATGAAAGGGGAATGGGACTCCTCACGGTTAACTGTGGAAAGATGCATTAAAAATTCATGTTTGGGGTATTCTTCCAGTTTCATAGAAGTAGTAGTTGTCTCTCTGGAATAAGATTGATTAACTGCGTATTCATTATAAGAGTAAGCTAATGTAGAAATGACTGTTAATAATAGTACTATCAGTCATTCAACAAAATTAAAATTTGTTGGAAAATGGTTTTGTGGTTATTACTGGCATTTTGGACCCGAATTCACCATTAGGTCAGCAGATAAGAGGCATATTTAGCTTGAGCTGTTCTTTTCCACTCATGTTTTACCATCGAAATTTGCAACGAATATCCCAAGGGTAGAACTTCTTACCTTCCCCGAATCCCAAAAAAAATATTTTACCTACTGTTTTATCACACCCCTCCCTACATTCAAAAACCCTTATGGTTTGATTTGGCTTACGTGGTTTTGAAAAGGGTTCATTTAGTCCGAGAACCCAACTCGCTAACCACCAGGCCGTTATCGTATAGTGAGAATGGTGAACTCAATGTTAAAAAAGGCGTTGTTCTATGAACAATATCATGGTTCGATCTATAGGAGCATCTAGTATAGTCTAGGAGTATCTATAGGAGTTTGATTAGGATTATTTCAAAGAAAAAATCATGAGTTTAAGTCCTCATAAGTTTCTTTGGTACCACTTAAAGCGGTAAACTGGCAACATATTTTATTGTTTTCGCGCTTTCTGGATTGGCTTGGCTTGGTTTGGTTTGTCTCACTAAGTCTCATTTAAGTCATTTTGTGCACACTTTAGGTTAATAATACCGGAATTTACTGTTTAACGTGGATTCCGAATCAGGATTAGAACCTGAAGCCATCATACCAAAGGTCATAGCGTTAGCCAATTATCCATCAGGCCGCTTTCTGCATTGGAGTCTTTCTGGTTTTCGTCATGTGTAACTTTTCTTAGAAATACTTAATTTTAGAAGGCATTTCTTTTTTCTTGAAGGTGCCTTCCATTACAAAGGGACCTTAAATAACTATAAATTCTGCAGTATTAGCAGTAAATGATATAGGAAAAAATCAATTCAACTTATTAAAAATCATTTATACCTTGTAAAATGTGAAAAGAGGTGATCACATATAAAAATATCGCTATCTACCCATAACAAATTAAAAAAAATAAAATACAAGTTATTTGGGTTTTAAAAGTTTCATTTATGGCAAATTAATAAAAGCTATTCGTTTACAAAAGTCTATACAAATCATTTTTAAAAAATTTTATTAACAAATAGTCTTTTTAAATTACACAAAACGATAAATGAAACGAAAGTTGAATTTTATTTCAGCTCGCTCATCTCTCATCATTCTGTAAAAATCTACATATATCTTTTGTATATCTTTTTGCAATTCATTGTAAATAAACTTTATAATCAAACTTCAATCAAGAAATATATATTATACAACTGGAATCAATCAAATAGCAAAGATAATGCTCTGTATTTTCATAAATATTTTAAGAAGTGTTAGTTAAACAGAACTTTTTCAAACTCTCCAGCTTATCATTACAGAAATAATACAAATATAAAATTCATTGCAAAAAATTTAAAGCAATAAACATTCAAAATATTTATAGCATGCATTATCATTAAAAATAAAATACACAGAAAATAATTTACATCAAACTTCAAATCGTCTTTAAAAATTCCATGTTTTATTTCTAAATATTAATTAAAACACATGTATTACAAATTCATCCATTGCTTCATAATACTAATAAAATTCTTTTAAAAGATGATTACTCAAGTTTCAAAATAATAAAAATAAAAAAACCGATATTTGACAATAACCAAAAAGAAAGGAATTAAATTCTTTTGAAGAAGGAAATATTTATTTATAGCGATATCAAGAGGAGGAATATTAAATTTTTAAAGTCTTCCCTTCAAAAGAACTTAAAAACTATTTCTCTTTAACATTCCTTCCCATCTCCATCGCTCTTTAATTCAAGAGGCAAACCATTTTTAATAAATAAAAGGGATAATTCATAAAAATTTTTACATGAGAAATTCCAATGGAGGAAAACAAAGGCCCTGGGCCTTTATGTCATTCACTCTTTGGGAGTCTTTCATTATGAGGGCCCTCTTTTCTTTTGCTTTAAGATGGAATTAAAAGAGAAGGAGGAGTAGGAGGAGTAAAAGAATGAAAAAAAAAAGAATATATACGTTCCTTCCACCCCCTCAATATCCCATCATATTAGATTTTTCGTTTTCTTTCTGCAGAAGAAGGCAGCAGCGTCGTGAAAAGGACCCTCGTATCTCATTAGAAAAGCCAGGGTCTAAAAGCTTTGACGTTTTATTAATTCCGAGCTTCCCCTTTGTTCTACGAGAGGTATTTAGTCAAGAAAGATCCGCTTAAGACTGCGATGGACGTTGTTGCTTCAAGGTAAACCCGCGTTTATTGCTTTTCTGGCATAGAAGGGTTTAGTTGGCATTTATGCTGCAGAAAAATGTACAACAAAGAATACATTGTGACGAATACATGGCTAAGTGGAAAATGGGGTACGCACGTGTTATCTTTTATGAGATATACAATATTAAGAGATTTGATTCGGATTCTTCATCTTAATAGTTTTTATTTTTCACATCTCTATAGATAAGTTCATTGTAAATCAACTTTATAATCAAACTCAAAAAATAGTAAAATGAGCGTTCTATAACTGAAATAAATCAAATAGCAAAGAGTAATGGTCTATGATTTCATGAATGCTTTAAAAAGAATTAGCTAAATACAGGTTTTTCAAACTCTTTATAATTACAGAAATACTACAAATATAAAATTCATTGCTTCTAATTTTGAACAAATTTAAAGCAATAAATAATTAAAATATTATAATGCGTATTATCATTAAAAATAAAACAATTTTAATCTTGATTCAAATCGTCTTTTAAAATTTCATCTTTATGTTCAACAAATATTAATTAAAACACACGTACTATTACAAATTCATTCATTGCTTCATAATACTAATAAAATACTTTTAAAAGATGATTACACAAGTTTCCAAATAATAATAATAAAAAAACCGATATTTGACAATAACCAAAAAGAAGGGAATTAAATTCTTTTGAAGAAGGAAATATTTATTTATAGCGATATCAAGAGGAGGAATATTAAATTTTTAAAGTCTTTCCTTCAAAAGAACTTAAAAACTATTTCTCTTTAACATTCCCTCCCATCTCCATCGCTCTTTAATTCAAGAGGCAAACCATTTTTAATAAATAAAAGGGATAATTCATAAAAATTTTTACATGATAAATTCCAATGGAGGAAAACAAAGGCCCTGGGCCTTTATGTCATTCATTCTTTGGGAGTCTTTCATTATGAGGGCCCTCTTTTCTTTTGCTTTAAGATGGAATTAAAAGAGAAGGAGGAGTAGGAGGAGTAAAAGAATGAAAAAAAAAAGAATATATACGTTCCTTCCACCCCCTCAATATCCCATCATATTAGATTTTTCGTTTTCTTTCTGCAGAAGAAGGCAGCAGCGTCGTGAAAAGGACCCTCGTATCTCATTAGAAAAGCCAGGATCTAAAAGCCTTGACGTTTTATTAATTCCGAGAATCCCCTTTGTTCTACGAGAGGTATTTAGTCAAGAAAAGATCCGCTTAAGACTGCAGTGCACGTTGTTGCTCCGAGGTAAACCTGTGCTTATTGCTTTTCTGGCGGGGAAGGGTTAGTTGGCATTTCCGCTGCAGAAAAATGTACAACAAAGAATACATTGTGACGAATGGTTAGAGGAAAATGCGATAAGCATGTGTTATCTTTTATGAGATATTCAGTAACGGGAGATAGGATTGGGTTTCCTCATCTTAATAATTTTCATTTTTCCCATCTCTATAAAAAAATTCATTGTAAATCAACTTTATAATCAAACTCAATCGTAAAATGAACATTCTATAACTGGAATAAATCAAATAGCAAAGAGTAATGCTGTATGATTTCATGAATGTTTTAAAAAAGGATTAGTTAAATAGAAGTTTGTCACACTCTTTATATCCTTACAGAAATAATACAAATATAAAATTCATTACTTTAATTTCGAACAAATTCAAAGCAATAAACAGCCCAAAATATTACAACATGCATTATCATTAAAAATTGAATAATTTATATCTTTATTCAAATCGTCTTTAAAAATTCCATGTTTACTTCTAAATATTAATTAAAACACACGTATTACAAATTCATCCATTGCTTCATAATACTAATAAAATTCTTTTAAAAGATGATTACTCAAGTTTCAAAATAATAAAAATAAAAAAACCGATATTTGACAATAACCAAAAAGAAAGGAATTAAATTCTTTTGAAGAAGGAAATATTTATTTATAGCGATATCAAGAGGAGGAATATTAAATTTTTAAAGTCTTCTCTACAAAAGAACTTAAAAACTATTTCTCTTTAACATTCTCTCCATCGCTCTTTAATTCAAGAGGCACCCATTTTTAATAAATAAAAGGGATAATTCATAAAAATCTTTACATGAGAAATTCCAATGGAGGAAAACAAAGGCCCTGGGCCTTTATGTCATTCACTCTTTGGGAGTCTTTCATTATGAGGGCCTCTTTTCTTTTGCTTTAAGATGGAATTAAAAGAGAAGGAGGAGTAGGAGTAGTAAGAGAATGAAAAAAAATATATACGTTCCTTCCACCCCCTCAATATCCCATCATATTAGATTTTTCGTTTTCTTTCCGAAGAAGAAGGCAGCAGCGTCGTGAAAAGGACCCTCGTATCTCATTAGAAAAGCCAGGGTCTAAAAGCTTTGACGTTTTATTAATTCCGAGACTCCCCTTTGTTCTACGAGAGGTATTTAGTCAAGAAAGATCCGCTTAAGACTGCAGTGCACGTTGTTACTCCGAGGTAAACCTGTGCTTATTGCTTTTCTGGCGTGGAAGGGTTTAGTTGGCATTTACGCTGCAGAAAAATGTACAACAAAGAATAATACATTGTGACGAATAATACACGCTTAAGAGGAAAATGGGATAAACAAGTGTTATCATTTATGGGATATTCAGTATCAAGAAATTGTATTCGGATTCCTCCTCTTAATAATTTTCATTTTTCAGATCATTATAAATAAATACTATTTGTTTTTTATCCATAAGTAAGTAAAGTATTGATAAAAATTTTCTTAATTTTTTTTTATATGATTATTTAAACTCATGTCCATAAATTAAGCATAATGAAGTTCAGGCAAAGAAAGAGACAGAGGCAAAACAAATTTGACTTATTTGTAAAGTCTATTTATTAAACAAAAGGTAAAGAGCAAAAAAGATGCTATATGTTTGACATAATTAATAAAAATTGCGATTTTTACACCCTGGAGCAAATTTCAAAAAAGAACCTATTTACAAAAAAACAGTATAACATGGTTAGTATGATGGTTAATAGGGAGTATGTCTCCCGGACGATGCAATACAGGCCTTACAACACCTAGGCATGCTGAGTATCAAATTATCAGTCTGATCTTGGGGAATATTACACCACTCATCAAGCAATGCCCTCCGAAGTTCCGGTTGACAGGAGGTTGACGGGCTGCAATTCGTCGGCCAAGCATATCCCACACATGCTCTATTGGATTCAAGTCCGGTGAGTATGCTGGCCAATCCATACGGGTGATATCCTCCAACTGAAGGCATTCGTCTACAATGTTTGCACGGTGATGACGGGCGTTGTCATCCCTAAGCAGAAATTCAGCACCCATGGCGCCCCGAAACAAACGTACATGTTGTTCCAGAATGACATCCCGATAGATGTGGCTTGTCATCGTTACACTCTGAACATGCAGGTCAGTTCTGGAACCAAAAATAATTCCTCCCTAAACTAGCCATCCTGCACCACCGTAACGGTGTCGTTCAATGGTGTTCTCTTGATGGTAACGGGTACCTGGCACACTCCATATGAAAGTTCGGCGAGAACCTAAACCTGGACTCGTCAGAAAACATCACACAAGACCACTGTAGCGGTGTCAACAATGCATGCTCTCTACTCCAGGTTAATCGCAGGTGACAGTGAGTTGCGGTAAGTGGAACATATCTGACAGGCCTACGAGAATATAGACCAATGTGCCCTAAGCGTCTGTACACAGTCTGCCTTGAAACTGTCGTACCGGTAGCTGAAGAGAGCTGACGAGACAGGTCTGATGCTGTGCTCCGTCTGTTTCTTTTGGCAGTAACTGCTAAATACCGGTCCTCATTCGGCGTTGTAACTCGGGGGCGACCTGTGCTGTAACATCTACTCACATTACCATCATTTTGGAATCGTTGCCAAAGCCTGGAGATGACACTCTGGGCGATTCCAAGTTCCTCGGATACTTCCAGCTGGGTACGTCCCCATTCCAGTCGTCCGATAATTCTACCACGTAAAAAATCATCCAATGCTTCCTTTGTTCCATAACTATGCGGTTATTGCACTGAAAGGCTTTTAAAGCGCTTGTGAACAATTTTACTTCTTTGCCACCATTCCTTATATACCCCTCTCTTACACTCTCGTCATTGTGACGTACTATCTGCGCCATCTGGTGGTTTCCTGTAATTTGCATATTCTTCTTCAAGATGTGTGTGATAATTCTACAGGTGAAATTTTTATTTTAGAGTTCCATTTCTGTGTGTCTGAATTATCCTTAATTTATGGACATGGGTGTAAGTAATTGCAAAATTTTTAGATATATAGGTGTACCCCTCAATATTCCATAATATTAGGTTTTTTCGTTTTCTTTCCGAAGAACGCAGCAGCGTCGTGAAAAGGACCCTCGTATCTCATTAGAAAGCCGATGTCTAAAAGCTTTGGCGTTTTTATTTTTTTAATCTTTCATGAGAAAAAGGACATTTTTTAACAAAATTTATTTATTAGTAAAAGGAAACTATCAAAAAATAGTTACTTCAGCAATTACTTTCTATAATATCTTTTCTGTTAATAAACGAATTCTAAATCTTAGGGCCTGAATGGCCGAATGTGTAGCACTCTGACGCTCGGTGGCACAGGTTTCGGGTTCCAGTCCCGGCAGTACTATGCATGTTTGTAGTGGTTCGGAATCCACTTTAAACCGTAGGTCCCGGTCTATTACGATCGGAAGAGCGTGTCTTGAAGTTTAGTCAGTCTTCAGCCCTCGGGGTTCCTTGCTAAATTGTATCTGCATGTTACTCTAAGCCATGGATCAGTCGCCTGCGACCGGGTCCTTTGGACCTGGTGTAGGCTTTCCTACACCAGTGGGATTAGAAACAACAACAACAATGTATAGAATAAAAAGCGTATTCTTTAAAAAAGTAAAGGAATAAAAAAATTATTTTAAATAAGTAGAAAAAAATAGTAGTTCTTGCATGAAGTTTATTAATTTCTTCTTGATAATAATGATTAAAGAAGCACTGTTCCAATATATATCAATTCACTTTTCATAGAAGTATAACATAAACAATAAAAAGTATTTTGTCAAATTTCCACTTTTATATTGAAAGAATATTGCTTATTTTATCATGAAACGTTTAATTAATATGATTTACTAAGACAGCTGGTAAGGTTAATAATCAATTTATGTAATCTATGGAATCAAAAAATCCTATTAAAACTTTCTGTATATAAAGATAGATGGCGCCAGTATTTCTTTTCATTAGAAAACCATATTTCGTGTAATATGAAGAAAATGGGTTGTATTCAAAAGATGGGAGAGGGAGAGTATTGTTATGAGAATTTCTAATGGTATTCAGAAGTTTTATATAGAAATCAGTGTCTGTTTTCCTTAAATTATTTTGCAAATAAGTAAGATGTTGTGTTCCCTTGTATATGTATTATGTAACATTTGATGTTAGAATTTAATTTTATTCATCACAAAAATGATATAATGTTAGAAAATTTTAAGTTACTCAGGGTGACGAGACCAGAGGAATGTGAGCCGCATGAAATCCCCAAGAGCGAAAAAATAAATAAATAAATAAACAAATATATTTCCGCCGGAAGGATTTTTGAATGTAGGTAAGTGTTATTTAATGGCACAAGAACTAATATGACCAGGCTACCAAATATTTTTTTGATATAAAGTTAATTCGTCTAAACCAACATCCTAATTTGTGATTTGGAAAGAAAAATCAAAGATTTAACAAATCAATGTTAGCATTAAATGTACTACAAATGTTTTAAGTGAGTATTAATATTGTGAAATCTAAATTAAAGCAAGTGATCTGATATTTGTGTGGTTTCTAATCCTATTTGGTCGGGTAGATAACAACATCTAGACCAAGTCCAAGAACCCGTGTGGTCTCATGGTAAGAGAGAAGAAGGGGGGGGTGGCAGCTTCTATTGTGATAGAGCGCATGTAGGCAGAAGTCTGACTTGGCTCCGTGACGCTGAAGAAAATGGGCAAAGCCTTCCATTATGACTTTTAGGGGGAACTACCCCGTATTGAAGAAAACCTTGAAATCTCCCACTAGGTGGTCCGACTAATGAGGCAAGATGTAGAACATCACAAAGGCTATCGTGCCTACTCGTTTTTTGAAACAGTGTTTACAACAAGCCGCCAGCGGATTGAACATCAGCCCTAAGGCTCACCAGTGTCACGCGTTGCCACTAAGCCAAGAGTCGGCCACGTGATTTTTAAATATAATTGACTTATTTTATTGTGCTACAATGATAATTTAACTACCACAATAAATTTATTTTATTGAGATTTTCTTTTAAAACACTTTCGACACAACGAAACATAAGCACACATTAAACTCGAATTTTTAAGTGGCACTCATTAAATATATGTATTTATCCTCCTCATCATCATCATCAGTTTCACAACAGCCCCTTGATGAACTAAGGCCGTCTGCCTGCTAGCAGCTAGATGATAGAATATTTTCTTTTTACGGGATAGGGTTGTCAACCATTCGCCCAAAGCTCTACAACCATGTTAGACCGGGACTTGCGATTTAAAGTGGAATCCGAACCACTACAAATATTCACAGCACTGCCGGGTTTCGAACCCGAAACCTGTGGCACCAAGTACCAGAGCGCTAGTCACTCGGCCATCAGGTCCCAATATATGCATTTATGTATAATAAAATATTTTTATATTGAAATGATATGCTTTCAAATTTAAAACATATCTACTTTTGTAAAAACTATTTATCTAATTTTAATTCTTGAACATCACATTTTACGAAAGTATTTCAGAAACTATATGAAATTGGAAACTATTCAAAAATCAATACATTCAGTCGTCACATTTGAAAATGTAAATTTCTGTTGACACTAGCTTAAAACAATCTAATATGATTTAAAATCAATAGTTTATACATGTTATATTCGTATGACGGTCTATTAACATTTAAATGTGTTGGTATGATCTCAGCGGTATGATTACAAAAGGGGGAAACGGTCACACGATTTAGATTTACACACGCCCGAAAATTGGATTAATTCCGTGTTTATTGTCTGCACTGGATCGGATTATCTGCAATTTCCGATGTTGTCATTCGATATTATACAACTTCATGGCTGGCAATTCAGTTTCACCTACAGAACGATTTAATGCGAACTTCAATAGCATTATCAATAGCACTATTTATCCCCTAGTTTATTTTATGAATTATAGCCCCAAATGGCATTGGGGAAATGTTGTAGCGAAAACTGAATATTATGTGTAGTTTGCAGTCAATATTTCAATAAGCGTCGATTCTTTTGTGGTTATTTATTTTTTATTTCTTAATGAAATTTCAACTTGTCCGTGTTTTTTCCAGCTCTCGTCTAATAAAAAAAAACTCTACATAACATAAAGACCATTTAACACTGTCTATAACACTGTATTAAACTTAATTTTATATGATTATTTAATGGATGTGGTATGTAACTATACCCCTTTTAACTGTTTCTTCAATAAACTCCAAGAAGAAATGTTGCTATTGATTTATTTTGGCAAAATGTAATACTATACTCTTAGGTATATTTGAGCGGAAGATTTTAAGGGCTATTCTTGGAAGTGTTATGGAAAGTGATCGTTGGAGAAGACAGTACTATAAAAGTTTGATGAATAATGATAGTTAAATGAACTAAAATCTTGTTATATATAACTCTTATTAGACCTGTTTTGGTCTATGGCTCTGAAACATGGACTTACAACAAGATCTGATGAGGTCCATTTGGGTATATTCAAGCAGAAAATTTTAAGGGCTATTCTTGGAGGTGTTAGGGAAAGTGATTGTTGGGGAAGTCAATACAATCCAGAAATTTATAAATGCTATAAAGACCCAGCTATTATAAAATTTATCAAGATCAATACATTAAACTGGGAGGCTCATGTATTTAGAATGAATGACTTAAAACCTGCAAAAAGACTCGTTTTGGAAAAGCCACATGGACAAAAGGGAAGAGGACGACGCAATGTGATGGATAGACGCAATTGAAAATAATTTTGCTCTATTGAAGGTTAAGAATTGGAGGGCCATTGTCACCCAGAGGAATGCGTGGAAATTTCTTCAAAGGAAAGCCTTAGCCCACTCTGGGCTGTTGTGTTGTTGATGATGATGTAATG
This sequence comes from Caerostris darwini, assembly GCA_021605075.1. Classification (NCBI taxonomy): domain Eukaryota; kingdom Metazoa; phylum Arthropoda; class Arachnida; order Araneae; family Araneidae; genus Caerostris; species Caerostris darwini. The sequence goes on from BPLQ01008944.1 coordinate 103,818, forward strand.
ATAGTACGAAGTTTGCACACATTTGTAGATTCCATACACCACCTTTACATGTCGCGCAGATAAATCCACATGAAAATATTTGTTGTCTAAAATGCTGATATGTAGATGAATACATTTAATATCTTTTCTTCAATTGTTCACAAAATTTTTAAAAGGGAGTTCCATTTTATTCTGAACAACTTTTTGTTTATTTATTGATAAACACTATAGCATGGTTCAGTATATAGTATAAATGTATTTCTATGACTTTTCTAAATTTATACTTTTGAAAACTTAATTGACTTACAATAAGCACCGTCCAAACAAAAGTACGATAAATGATGAGTCACCATTGCTAACCTATTATAAGCCGATTTCACTCCATGTCAGTCATGTCGGCCCCACTCCGACCGGAGTCGGGTTTTTCCGCACATCAAAGAGATTCTCGCGAACCCCATTTTCGACCAGCTGTCACTCACCTACCCACACCCAGAGATAATAGGACTTATTTTTCGCTGTCATACCCTCGCAGCAGGATTGACTCGCTTCTTCGTCTCGTCTGGACGCCAATTTAGGCACAAGTATTTGCACTTTCCGAGATTAGCACGTGTGCGTAGTGTGTGAGGACTGACGGCCGAATGACTAGAGCTCTGGCGCTCAATGTCATAAGCTGAATCAAAGTGGTTCCATGGGTGTTTGTAGTGGTTAAGAATCCACTTTAAACCATAGGTCCCAGTCTAATATTACTATAGAGCATGAGCTTGACAGCCCTACCCCGTAAAAGAATTTGTGGTAATTTATCTTTCAAAGATATTATAAATATTGTAATTATTACATTTTTTTTTTCCATTTTTACATTTTAATTTATTTAAACTGCAAAATTTAAAATGTTATTAAATTGATGAAATTCAAGGGACATGATGGCCGTGTGACTAGAGCTCGGGGCCATAGGTTTTGGCTTCGAGTCCCGGCGGAATCATAGATATTTGTAGTGGCTCGGATTCCACTTTAAACATTAGGTATCGGTCTAATATGTCCGTAGAGAGTTGGGCGTAGGGTTGACAACCGTAAAAAGAAAACATCTTCTGCCTCGAAATCTGCCAATAGGCAGACGGCTTTGGTCTACCTGGAGCTGTCGCGCCAATGAAGAAGTGTAGTGGGAAGTGCAGTTTCCTATTACTGTATAAGCCAAAAAGGTACAGAAAGTGTTATCTAAAGTTTGAGAATGTTCAACAAAAGAATCAAAACTATTCCCTATGCTTGTCATTAGAAATTAAATTAACATTATAAAAATTTCAAATTCAAAATTGAATTTTTAGAATGTTTTTAAAATCTGATAGAATCAAAAGATAAAGATTTTTTTATTTATTGATATCACAATTTTTAAATTTATTACGTAACAACTGATTATTTAGCTGATTATTTATTACGTAACACATTCACATCATTTGCAATCTTACAAAAACAGAAAGATTATTTTTTTTCAATATAAATAAATATAAAGGTAATTGAAAATGCACTTTTTTTTTCTTCCCTCTAAGGACGAAACATAAGTTAACTCGCTACAGCTTTCCAGCCTTAAAACGTTAAACCGGCACACCTGCAAAGTACTACAGCTGATAGCGATCCATTACTCCTGCATCGTTGTTCTCCGTTATAAACCCTAAAAATTTAAGGTTATGTCCCGATCCTTATATTTTTAACAGAGCTACTCGGCGGCGATAAATCGCGGGAGCAAGACAAGGGGAACAAATCTCTCAAGAAAACACTGCCCCCGTGACTGCGACGCGTCTCCTAACAGCTTAAACGGACGAATTGTCGGACGTAACAGTTCCCATATTTCTCTTTCTGAAATGAGGGTTGCCCGTTATGAGCTCATAACGGGGCGGGTGGGTCCGAGAACCGAGCTGCCAGTAAAAGCAAGAAATTTATCTCGACTGGGAAGGCATAAAACAAGAGAGAAACTCTTTTAAAGTGGAAAAGACATTTTTTTTCTTTTTATTGTTGGATATTGAGGAAAGCATAACATTAAAATTTATTCGCAAGAAAAGGAATTTCTTCATGCTTAGCTGTTTTTCGATTTACACTGAAGTGACAAAAGTCATGGGATAGCAATATGCAAATTTTCATATGGCAGTAGCATTGCGTAGAACAGGTATAAATGCGCAGCGCTTTCGCAGAGCTTTCATTTCTGTTCAAGTTATTCATGTGAAGAGGTTTTGACGTGATGATGACCGCACGACCTTAACAGACTTTGAAAGTGGAATGTTAGTTGGAGCTAGACGCATGGGTCATGAAATTTCGGAAATCGTTAGGGAATTCAACATTCCCAGATCCACTGTGTCAAGAGTGTGCCGAGAGTATGAAATTTCAGGCACAACATCCCACCATGGACAGCGCAGTGGTCGACCGCCTGCACTTAACGACCGAGACCGGCGACGTCTGCAAAGAGTCGTAAATTCTAACAGACAAGCAACACTGCGTCAAATAACCGCAGAAATCAATGTGGGACGTACAAGGGACTTGTCTGTTAGAACTGTGCGGAGAAATTTGACTTTCTTGGGCTATTCCAGCAGAAGACCGACTCGAGTGCCTTTACTGACAGAACGACATCGCTTGCAGCGACTCTCGTGGGCACGTGAGCATATCGATTGGTCACTAGATGAATGGAAAACCGTGGCCTGGTCCGATGAGTCATGATTTCAGTTGGTAAGAGCTGATGGTAGGGTTCGAGAGTGGCGCAGACCCCACGAAGCCATGGACCCAAACTGTCAGCAAGGCACTGTTCAAGCTGGTGGTGGCTCCGTAATGGTGTGGGCTGTTTTTTCATGGCATGGACTTGGTACTCTGGTGCGACTGGACCGAACATTGACTGGAAATGCTTATGTTCAGCTACTTGGAGATCACTTGCAGCCATTCATGGACTTCATCTACCCAAACAACGATGGGATTTTTATGGATGACAATGCGCCATGTCACCGGACCACAACTGTTCGCGATTGGTTTGAAGAACATTCTGGACAATTTCAACGAATGATCTGGCGACCTAGATCACCCGACATGAATCCCATCGAGCATTTATGGGACATCATCGTGAGGTCTGTTCGTGCCCAAAATCCTGCACCATCAACGCTTTCACAATTATGGACGCCTATCGAGACAGCATGGCTCAATATTCCTGCAGAAGACTTCCTACGACTTGTTGAGTCCATGCCACGTCGAGTTGCTGCACTTCGCAGGGCGAAAGGAGGGCCGACACGATATTAAGAGGTATCCCATGACTTTTGTCACTTCAGTATATTAACAGGTGATGGTGATAGTATTCATAAAAATAAAAAAGGAAATTGTGAATTTTAATTTTGTATTGTTTTGGAGGTACCTGTAGTATAAAACTAAGATTTAATAGTTATGAGGTATTTATAAAGTAACCGGTTCTTTAACCTCTTCATGGGCCTGAATGACCAAGTGTCTAGCGCTCGTTGCCACAGGTTTCTGGTTAGAGACCAGGTGGTGCCATGGATGTTTGTAATGGTTCAGAATGTACCTTATACCGTAGGTGCCGGTACAATAGGGAGAGCGTTGTGCGTAGAACTGACACTCCTACCCATTAAAAAGGTAACACCGCTTGTCTCGAAATCTGCCAGTACGCAGACTGCCTTGGCCCACCTAGGGATGTTGCACGTACGAAGAAGTGTTGTGTAGTACAGTTTAGTATTACTGTACCAGCCAAGAAATACAGAAAGTGTTATCTAAAGTTTGAGAATTTTCACCAACAAGAATCAAAACTATTCCCTATGTTTGTGATTAAATATTAATTTAACATTATTCAAAATCGAATTTTTATTATATTTTAATGCAGATATTATTTTTAAAAACATAAATTCTATTGTCTGATAGAGCCAAAAGCTAAGTATTTTTTATTTATTGATATCACTTCTTTTAAATTCAATTCGTAACAACTCAATATTTAGCAATGGGTTTACATCATATTCATTTTTATAAATAAAAAAAAAAAATTTCTTCGTAAATAAATATAAAGATAAATGAAAACGCTTTTTTTAAACCCCTGTAAGGCAGAAACACAAGTTAACTGGCTACAGCTTTCCAGCCTAAAAACTTTAAACCGGCACACCTGAAAAGTACTACAGCTGATAGCGATCCATTACTCCTGCATCGTTGTTCTCCGTTATAAACCCTAAAAATTTAAGGTTATGTCCCGATCCTTATATTTTTAACAGAGTTAGTTACTCGGCGGCAATAAATCGCGGGAGCAAGGCAAGGGGAACAAATCTCTCAAGAAAACACTGGCCCCGTGACTGCGACGTGTCTCGTAACAGCTTCCACGGACGAATTGTCGGACGTAACAGTTCCCATATTTCTCTTTCTGAAATGAGGGTTGCCCGTTATGAGCTCATAACGGGGCGGGTGGGTCCGAGAACCGAGCTGCCAGTAAAAGCAAGATATTTATCTCGACTGGGAAGAAATAAAACAAGAGAGAGAGAAGCGAAACTCTTTTAAAGTGGAAAAGGCATTTTTTTTCCCTTTATTGTTGGATATTGAGGAAAGCATAACATTAAAATTTATTCGCAAGGAAAGGAATTCTTTCACGCTTAGTCGTTTTTCGATTTATTAACAGGTGATGGTGATAGTATTCATAAAAATAAAAAAAGGAAATTGTTTATTTTAATTTTGTATTACTTTGAAGGTACCTGCAGCACAAAACTTACAGTAAATAGTTATGAGGTATTTATTATAAGAAATTTTTATAAAGTAACCTGTTCTTTAACCTCTACATGATCCTGAATGGCTGAGTGTCTAGCGCTCGGTGGCACAAGTTTTCCGATTCGAGTCCCGGTGGTGCCATGGATGTTTGTAGTGACTCGAAATCCACTTTAAGCCGTAGATCCCGGTCTAATATGACTGTAGAGAGTTCGCCGTAGAGCTCACAATCCTATCCCGTATAAAAGAAAAAATTCTACTGTCTCGAAATCTGCCAGTAGGCAGACGGCCTTGGCCCACCATGAGGCTGTCGCACCAATGAAGAAGAAGATCTGTAGTGTGAAGAGGAGTTTCCTATTATTGTACCAGCCAAGAAGGTACAGAAAGTGACATCTAAAGTTTGAAAATTTCAACAAAAGGATCAAAACTATTTCCTATGCTTTTGATTAGAAATTAAATTAAAATTGCAAAATTTTCCAAAAAAATGATGTCACAGTTTTTAAATTTATTACGTAAGAAGTGATTATTTAGTAATGCGTTTACATCATATTCCTTTTTATAAAATACAGAAAAAAATGTTTTTTTCTACGTAAATAAATTTAAAGATAAAGGAAAATGCTTTTTTTTAAAACCCCTCTAAGGTAGAAACATAGGTTAAAACTGGCTACAGCTTTCCAACCTTAAAATTTTAAACCGGCACGCCTGAAAAGTATTACAGCCGATAGCGATCCATTACTCCTGCTTCGTTGTTCTCCGTTATAAACCCTAAAAATTTAAGGTTATGTCCCGATCCTTATATTTTTAACAGAGTTACTCGGCGGCCATAAATCGCGCGAGCAAGGCAAGGGGAACAAATCTCTCAAGAAAACACTGCCCCCGTGACTGCGACGCGTCTCGTAACAGCTTCCACGGACGAATTGTCGGACGTAACAGTTCCCATATTTCTCTTTCTGAAATGAGGGTTGCCCGTTATGAGCTCATAACGGGGCGGGTGGGTCCGAGAACCGAGCTGCCAGTAAAAGCAAGAAATTTATCTCGCGGCCTCTGGACTAGGGTAGAACATAAAACAAGAGAGAGAGAGAGAGAAGCGAAAATCTTTTAAAGTGGAAAAGACATTTTTTTCCCTTTATTGTTGGATATTGAGAAAAGCATAACATTAAAATTTATTCTCGAGAAAAGGAATTTCTTCACGCTTAGCTGTTTTTCCGATTTATTAACATTTGATGGCGATAGTATTCATAAAATAAATTGTTCATTTTAATTTTGAACAATTCTGAAGATACCTGTAGCATAAAACTAAAAGTTAATAGTTATAAGGTATTTATTACAAGAGATTTTTATAAAGTAACCTGTTCTATAAGCGTTACATGGGCCAGAATGGTCGAGTGTCTAGCGCTCTGGTGCTTCATGCCGCAGGTTTAGAGTTCCAGTAACCACACCATATCATTGTGCTTAGAGCTGAGTTGCCCTTTTACAATTAGGGAAAGAAGTGGGTGAGAAGTCTGATTAGGTTCTGTGACGCCTTACGGTCATATGAGACATGGACCTACGACTTAAAGTGGATTCAGAACCACTACAAACATCCATAGCACCGTCGAGACTCGAACACGAAACCTGGGGCACCAAGTTCCAGAGCGCTAAACACTCGGCCATTCAGGCCCCCTCATTAGTTGGACAACCTCCTGGGAGTTATCCGGGTTTTCTCCCATACGATACGCAAAGGTCTTTCTTAAAAGTTCTTCCGGATGGCACTAGACCTCCTTCAGCGTCACGGAGCTAAGTGAGGCACCGCCGGGATTCGAACTCCCACCAGGGGCTGAACATCACAAACGCAATCGAGACACCTTGTTTTTTTTAAACAGCATCTACAGCAGTGTGAGGCCGACTGTGGTACCGAGGGACAGAGCGCTAGCCACTCGACCATCAGGCCCTGATACTGCAAATATTCACGCCATTTCTCATTTTAAATCTTTTACATGACATTTTCTTTAAAATACTATACACGTTTACGTTTTCTTTTTTATCTCTACTAATACTGTAAGTTATAAAAAAAGGATCTCAAAAATAGTATCAAACTTGAAAACATTTAGATCACATTCGATCAAACGCGATACATATCAATGGCGTGCTGAATCATAGCATAAAAGAAAGATCATCCAAAGTTAGAAACAGCTATAAAAAAACACTTTCTAATCTTTTATTTCAGAGTTACACGCATACCAAGCACTGAGCTCCCCGGCGTATATTTAATCTAAACTGTCAATGTCATTTCATCGTCATGACAACAAGCGAAACACTGAATTACAAAAAAACAATCTTCAAATGACTCAACGAACAAAATGAATTGCTTCAAGAAAAGGGACAGAATATACATAAAAAAAATAATAATCTCCAATTCCATTTTACCAACCGAATTCTCTTAACCAAGTTCTTCTCCTTCATTGTTATTATGCTTGTCAGACAAATCATGTATTTTTCGCGAGAGCCAATAAAAAATTGGCAGACGTAACCTCACAGAAAACCCTTTCCCCTTATTTGGCTCAAGACTTTATGCAATCGTTGCAGCAGTCTGGGCTTCCAAAAAAAGAAGAAACAAATTACATAAAAAGTTTCAGACTTCGGTGAAATAACAAAGCATTGGACAGGCTTTATTATAACATGTTTCATAAGAAACAAATAAATAAATACATGTTCAAATGTAAGGAAACAAAATATTCAATATTTTCCAATTTATTACAAAAATATGAACTGGCATTTCCCAATGAATATGAATTTGGCACTTCCACCGTATTTAATAAAAGATGTAAGATATTTTACTTTAATAAATTCTATTAGAAAAAAAATAATGAAAATTGGAAAAGAATAGGTTTAGTTTGTCTCTCTATGGTCATTTTTTGCATACTTTAGACTAATTAGACCAGGACCTACAGTTTAACGATATCGAACCACTCACAAACATCTATGCCACCTCCAGGGAGCCTGAAGCCTGTAGTACCAAATGCCCTTCATCCTTATGAGAACAGGGCAATCTATAAAATTTTCAATCTAATATCCATTTGAAGTTTTTTTTTAAACTCAACTCAGGTCTAGACACTCAGCTCTAGGCACAGTGGTGTGGTGTAATAGTAATGGTTGTACCACAGGTTTCAGGTTCGAATCCTGGCGGTAACATGCGAAAAATGACCTTCGAGCGACAAACCAAATTCCCATCTTTGTCATATGATTTAATGCAATTGTTGCAACTAATATTTTTAGAAGGTAAGAATCAAAAACTTCACATTTTTGTTCTTTGGCCAAAAACTTAATCCAATAAGAAAAGTATCGTCATGACAACAAACGAAACACTGAATTACAAAAAAACAATTTTCAAATGACTCGACGAACAAAATGAATTGCTTCAAGAAAAAGGATAGAATATACATAAAAAAAAATAATCTCCAATTCCATTTTACCAACCGAATTCTCTTAACCAAGTTCTTCTCTTTCTTCATTGTTATTATGCTTGTCAGACAAATCATAAAAAACTTCTGTATTTTTTTTTGCGAGCGCCAATAAAAAATGGGCAGACGTAACGTCCCTGTACAGAAAACCTTCCCCCTTATTTGGTTCAAGACTTTCTGCAATCGCTGCAGCAGTCTGTGCTTCCAAAAAAAAGGAAGAAAAATATTGCATAAAAAGTTTCAGACTTCGATAAAATAACAAAGCATTGGACAAGCTTTATATAACATGTTTCATAAGAAACAAATAAATAAAATTCTCAAATGTTAGAAAATAGAATATTCAATATTTTCCAATTTATTACAAAAATATGAACTGGCATTTTCCCTATGAATAGGAATTGGCACTTCCGCTGTATTTAATAAAGAGCATAAGATATTTTGTTTTAGTAAATTCTATTGGGAAAAAAAATAACGAAAGTTAAAAAATTTAAAAAGAAAAGTTGTTTTGCATATTGTTTGGTCTAACCACAATGATCATATCACATCTTTATGGTGTTTGGCTTGTCACTCTACGGTCATTTTTTTGAACACTTTAGACAAGAACCTACAATTTAATGCGAATTCCGAACCACCAACAAACATTCATGCCATCGTCAGGATTCGAACCTGAAGCCTATGGTACCAATGGCTAGAGCGCTAGCCAATTGGCCATCAGTCCGCTATTTCTAATGAAGTTGGCAATACATAGACAGTTATCATTATGCCGTAAGCAAGGGCTGCATGGCCATAACTCATTTAGCACTACCCAGGGGGCACGTGTAGCGTGTAGATAGGCTGCGGACGTGAGTAACATTACCCCCACAACGCTCTACGATCCTATTAGACCAGGACCTAGGGTTTAAAGTGGATTCCGAACCACTATAAACACCCATGGCACCACCGAAATTCGAACCCGAAACCTGTGATACCAAGCGCCAGAGCGCTAGCCATTCGGCCGTCATTCCCCACACTATGATAGTGCAATCATATGCAAATAATGTCTATCTGAATTTTATTCATACGAAAAAAACTGGCGTACCTTATTAAGAATAGACCCCTTCATCTTAATTCATATATAATTTTACAATTTTAATAGGCTGCTTAAATGTTTGCATGCGATACAAGATAAAGTTTCAAAAATTTACTATTTGGTACTATAAAATTAAAAAATAATAAAAATAAATAAAAGTAAGATAAAAAATAAAAAATTAAAGTTCAAAGAATTTAAGTTTAACTTCGGTACATTTAAGGACATACGAAAAAAAAATTGGAAAAATATATTTAAAAAAAAATATTAGAATTAAAAATATGACTTCAAAATTATATAAAACTGTCAAATTCTACTAGTTTACTGACACCATAAGATTCTTTAACGGTACATAGATACGTTTTATATTAAAAAGTGTTTCTTCGAATAAAGAAAGACAGAAACGGAACCTAACAAAAAATATATAATCTTCCAATTCAATTTTGCCAACCAAATTCTTTTAACCAAACTCTTCCCGTCCTGTTGTTATGCTTGTCAAACAAAATATAAGACTTCCCGAACCCTTCATGTGATCCAATAAAAAAACTGACAAATATGACTACCCCAACAAAAACTTTTTTTTTCCATAACGGTTGCAGAAGCAGCAGACGCTTTCAGGAGGAGAAAGGGAGGGTAAAGGGAATAATAAAAGAGGAAGGGTGTTTGAAGACCGCAATAGGCTGACTCAGCTCTCGCAGGGTCGATAGAAAATGTGCTCGCCAATTACACGACGGCCATGTGACCAAAGCAATTATATTTCAGCACCCCCTACTGTCATTTATGAGACATGACGCAGTAATAGCTGGAAAAAAAGTGGATAAAAAAGTTTCACTCATCATGCTTCTTGCTGCACTCCACTTATCCAATTCAATGCCTGAAGGTTGTGATGTATGTGTTGTGATATATGGAACCCTATTATTGTACGAGGAGATCGTTAGGAACTTTTTGTTGAACAGCGTGTGTATATATACTACAGTAGAAAAATTGGAAAAAATCTATGGAAGAAAAATACCATACATCTTGAAGTGATCGATAGTTTGTATACGTGTATTGAATCTTTAAATAGCTCGTTATTTTATCTTTCCCTTAAAAGAATATTGGAAAACTTTTAATATTTTTAAAAAGTTGCGTCGAAGCAAATATTCTATACAAATAGTTTTAATTTTCTAGTAATTATTAGAGGATAGTTTAAAATATTGAATGATTATTGTAAATTTTACAAATTTATGTACAAATAGTTTAACTTATATTGTAAGAAATAAAAATACATTGCAAGAGGATGCATAAATATAGATAATAACTCGAAGTAAAACAATTCTCACAATGTTAGCCGTAATTTACAGAAAATAATTGGAAATGAAACTATTCTTACAATATTAGTAGCTTAATTTACAGAAAATATGAACTTTTACAAAGATATTGAAGGTCATGATTCATACTTAAATTTGTGAGACTTATGATTACTTGAACAAAAACCGGGCTTATTAAGCCCCTTTACACAAATTATCCAATATTTCAAACTATCAATTGACTATTCATGTAATCATATCTTCCATTTTTAAATAAATTAGATAAACATTTCGATAAACTATTATTTTACACAAACAGCTTTATAGTTTCGTTTTATTTAATATTTTTGAAGTAATTCTTCATCACAATAATGAATATAGAATGAGAAAAGCATAGAAAGAAAATATTTTCAACCCACAATCCACTTATGTTAAATATACGACTTTCAAAGATTGCCTCGCACAAATATGCTCAATGAATCACCTAACTAATAAGCAAAATATTGAACTTTTACAATGATTTTGTCGTAATTCATACTTAAATCGGCGAGAATGTTATAATTACTTGAACAAAAAACGGATTTATTGATAGCTTTACGTAAATTATAATATATCAAACTAACAATTGACTATTCGTATAATCATATCCTCTGCTTTTAGGTAAACATTTCGATAAACTCTAATTTTCCACAAACAGCCTTAACATATCATTTTATTTAACATTTTTTAAGTAATTCTTCATCAAAGTATTGAATAGAGAATCTGAAAAGGATAGAAAGAATCCACAATCCACTTATGTTAAACATACGACTTTCAAAGATTGCCTCGGACAAATATGCTCAATGAATCACCTAACTAATCCGGAAAATATTGAACTTTTACAGTGACATCAATTCAGCAATTTAGCACCAACTTAAAATACTCTTGCAAATTAAGCATTAAGACTAACTACTTAAAGTTTCAGAGATATGCACATATTTAGCAGGAAAAGCTCTCCACCGTTAAGTCAAACAGACGCCATCGGCTAAATCAAACAGATTTGCATCCCGAACAAATTATGATCGTTAAAATGAGGATACAAAATTTCCAGCTGGCTTTTGAAGTATTCAGGGAAACTATTGGATTTAAATGGGGGGAGGTCATGAAGTTCCAATATATTTTAAGTGAAGTTTCATTTACGCGGGGCCAACGGGATTAATTAACGGCATAATTTTCAAAGTTCTAAATAATTATTAAAATAGTAAACGCGCTCATAAATTATTTCACCTGTCTTCTGCACCCCAGCTTAATGACAAGAAGTGAAATCAACTGGAGTCGAAAGTAAGGTGCCAATAGTTTGATAAATTTCTAAATTCGACAAACATTATACTTTGAGACAATTAATTATTCACAGAAAATTCAGTTAAAAGGGCATCGAATGTTTAAGATTATTTTTCAAAATAGACTTACTTAAAATCTATTATAAAACACTTAATGTAGTATCCTTGAAAAAGATTATTATGTATTTATTTGTTACTTAACTATTTCTAAATTAAATTTTAATTTCTTATAAAATTTCATTTTTCATTGTACCTGACATTTAATTTCAATTTAACAGTTAAATTGGAAACAAAACATAAAAAGTAATAAATGCTCAACTATAAATTTTTGTTTAAAGAGAAGAAATTTTAATTTAAGAAATTTTATATATATATATATATATATTAATCTAAAGAAAAATTAGAATAAAAATTAGATTAGGTTAGGTTATTAAAAATTAAAATTATTAAAAGATTGAAAAAATTTTCACTGAAATCAGATTAAACAAATATTGTATAATAAAAATTTGAAAGTTAATGTTAAAATATAAACCTTTTTCATTCAACTAAAATCAATGACTGCATGACTGTCAAATTTAAATCTTAACCCTCACTGCATATGAATTTTTTTAGAGGAATAAGCCAAATTAGTGAAGTTATAGAAAAATTGTATAATATATATATATTGCCTAAATGTTAAGAAAAATTACAGTACGATTATTAAAAAATTAAAATCACTTTAAATAAAAACTATTAAAAGAACGAAAAACTTGGCGTTGACATCGGCTTAAACAAACATTGTATAATAAAGCCGTTAAAGTTAATGTTAAAATATAAAAATTTTCATTGAACTAAAATCAATGACTATCAAGTTTTAAATCTTAGCCACCACTGCCCATGTAACTTATTTAGAGAAATAAGCCAAATTAATAAATTTATAAAAGAATGCAAAAACTCTCTATCAAATTTATTACTTAAAAAAAAAACTGACAATTTTACTAATATTTTCTCTGTAAATTTAGTGTTAAAATCGTCGATAATTTAAAGAGATGCAATATAGCTAAATATGTGTGTATTTTTCCTACAAAATTTCAATTTATATTAATTTAATTTGAAAACATATATTTGCGGAGTAATTTATCAACGGACTATCTTTCTAGAGAGATGTTTTTTATTCGAAATTTAAGTAGGTAGGCGAAAAAAAATAAAAGAGTTTGAAAAAGAAGAAAGATCAATTTCAAATTTAGCGCTATTTCGAAAAAGACTAACCGCAACTCAGAAGACTGATAGAAACCATTTCATGCAAGAGAAGGAATTCGAGTCCAAACTGCAGAAATGGTGAAATATTATTGTCGATAAAGAAAACAAGAACACTTTCGATAACACGGACTTTCAAATAAAGAACGTTTTGATATCTTTCCTGATAAAAACAAAAGCTATTGCTTGAGAAAAAATTTATCTGACAAATTTGGAACAAAGTTTATTTTGATGCGATTCATGCACTTAACAATGTATCATTCGCAGAATTTTCTTTTTTAAAAATTTGTAGCTTAAAAGAAAATGAAATGCTATCAATCCAAGAAAATATTAATGTAATGCAAGTCGAAAGTAAAATAACTTTCCAACGAATACATTTATATAGAAATGTATATCATAGGCAATTTATTTTCCACTAAAATAAAATATACAAAGAATTTATAATAGAATTCTCTTTATAAATCCTCAATACATTTCTTAAGAGAGCACCAGAAGAAATAATATCCATTACATTAAAAAACCATAAACTAATATTAGTTACTTAGAAATCCCGAGTTATAAAATTTTCCAGGAATATATAAATAGCTTTATTCCATTACTATAGTCTTTCTTCTGTTTCCGATATATTAAAATCAATCAAATAAATTTAATTAATACATATTATTTGTTCTTGGCTTCTGGCTAAAGAAATATTAAGAATTTATTTATAATATGAAACTGTACAATATTATATTTCGTATAGTTTCATATGAATAAATTCATCTCTTATTTGAATGTTAAATTTATATTTATCTGGTTTAGGAGATAATAAATATTCTAAAAAAAAAATTGCTTACAATATTTTTTGTCTTTCTATTCATAGAGAGTACCGCCATCTGCAAAAAAAGGAGGCATAAGTAGAAAAGTAAATTCCAGAATCAGAATGGTCAAATTGAGTTCGATTTACCGTTAAAAATAGTTACTGTCTTTGAATGCTGGTCTAGATTAAAATTGATAGGAAAATACAGGAAACAAAACCATGTCTTTTTATCCAAAATTCAAAACCTGTCATTTAACTGCAATCATCATCATCAATAGCACGATTGCCCAGAGTGAGCCAAGGCTTTCATTTGAAGAGATTTCCATGTTTTCCTCTAATTGACAATGGTCCTCCAATTCTTAATTTTCAGTACAGCAAAAAAATTTTTCAACTGCATCTATCTATCGATAGAGGGGGATTAATTGCATTTGTAGTATATATTGTTGTAAGCACTTTGAAATCCCTAACAGAAAGTAGGGATATGAATTGTTTGTCGCTCTAAAAACAAATCGTTTTGTCATTTTGTGCACACTTTAGGCTAACTAGACTGGAACCTGCAGTTTAATGTGAATTCCACTCACAAACATCCATGCCAAAGCCAAGAATCGAACCTGGAGCCTATTGTATCCAAGACCAGAGCTCTACTAGCCAATTGGCCATCAGGCTGCAAAAGCCTACGAGTTAAGATTAATGTCTAAATGAGCTATTTGGAATAGTTGATTAAATTTTCCCTTGAAAAATAATTTTTTTTTGTTGTTATTATTATCCCAGATATACGTAGCTTATTTCCTGGTAACAATCTACTATAACATTTATTAGATTTCTTTTGATAAAACAATACAGATTAATAAATGCTATAGTAGATTGTTACCAGCACGTAAGCTACACATAAGATACAAAAGTTTCTGCCAAGGAAGTGTTATGTCGCGTTTCATTTCTGTGTATCTTTCATCTTTTTAAAATTTAAAAAAATTATAGCACATAGTCTATATTGTTTTATCAAAAGAAACCTATGTGCTATAATTTTTTTAATGTTTAAAAATATATAAAGAAATTAAACGTGACATAGAGCTTCTTCGGCAGAAACTTGTGCACTAATTCGAGAAATGAATAAAAGCAAACAATGGAAAAGTTCTTCCATGAGGCAATTCTTATCCGTAAATACAATAATGGCAGGAAATCGTATGTCTAAGTGAGCTATTTGGGAGATTTGATTCAATTTTTCTCTTAAAATAAAACTTTTTTAGTATTATTATCTTAGGTGTAGCTTATGTGTAGGTAACAATGTACTACAACATTTATTAGTCTGTATTGTTTTATCAAAGGAAACCTATGTGTAATAATTTTTTAATGTTTAAGAAGATATAAAGAAATTAAACGCGACATGGTGTTTCTTCGGCAGAAACTTGTGCACTAATTCGAGAAATGGATAAGAGCAAACAATGGAAAAGTTCTTCCATGAGGCAATTCTTATCCGTAAATACAATAATGGCAGGAAATCGTATGTCTAAGTGAGCTATTTGGGAGATTTGATTCAATTTTTCTCTTAAAATAAAACTTTTTTAGTATTATTATCTTAGGTGTAGCTTATGTGTAGGTAACAATGTACTATAACATTTATTAGTCTGTATTGTTTTATCAAAGGAAACCTATGTGTAATAATTTTTTTAATGTTTAAAAATATATAAAGAAATTAAACGCGACATAACACTTCCTTGGCAGAAACTTTTGCACTAATTTGAGAAATGGATAAGAGCAAACAATGGAAAAGTTCTTCCATGAGGCAATTCTTATCAGTAAATACAATAATGGCAGGAAATCTAAAAGTCAAGGAAAGTCTAAGTGAGTAATTTGGAAAACTTGATTTAATTTTCTGTTGAAAAAACATTTTTTGTTAATATTATTATCTCAGATATAGCTTATGTGTTGGTAACAATCTACTATAGGTTAACAATCTACTATTAGGTTTCTTTTAGTAGATTACTATAGATTTTCTACTAAATATTAAACAATAGGTTTCTATTGATATTGAATTACTATTAGGTTTCTTTTGATAAAAAAAAAATACAGACTATGTGCAATATTTTTTTTAAGTTTTAAAAAAGATTTACAGAAATTAAACGCGACATAGCACTTCTTCGGCAGAAACTTCTGCACTAATTCTAGAAATGGATAAGAGCAAACAATGGAAAAGTTCTTCCACGAGGCAATTCTTATCCGTAAATACAATAATGGCAGGAAATCGTGGCGGCATTGTATGCCAACTCAGCGTCAATTGGAGCCTCCCACGTCAGCTACATCAGAGATGAAATCACAGAAGGAGGAGGGAACGTTGCTGATTCAATTTCTGCAAAAGCGCGACCCAAAGATTCGGTTACAGTGTTCTCGCTCTCTCACTCGGCCGGGGGAAGAGAAAAAAAAATAGGAAAAGGCTCGACAATAACGCAATGTGCACGCATCGGGAAAAAAAGAACGTGCAAAAAGAAAAAAAATTGTTTGGAAGTTGGCTATAAATATGGATGAGATATTGGTCTCAAGGGAACGTTGTATTTCGGTTCGTTCACTGTATGAAAGATGTGTAATATTTCCGTTGGATAAAAAAAAAACCCAACATTTTCCAGAAAATATTTTTGGCAAAAAAAAAATATCGAGGATAAAAAAAAAAAATTCTTTAGGATGCGATTTGGAACGGTTCGTTTGAATTCTCAGCCACGTTTGATTGTGTAGTAGAGTAAATGTTTTTATGTTTTGTAGGTTTGGCAACATGGATTTTTTTGAATAGGATGAATATCAACTATTTTAAATTTTCCTTTTTCGGAATAATTTAAGATAAACGTGGAGTTATTCAAAGATAAAAAATGAATTTTCATTCCAACTTTATTTTTAAGAAAGAGAATAAATTCATGAATATTGCATTTAGATTTAACATTATTGTTTACAAAATGGGAGTTAATAAAAAAATTTAATGCATATAATATTATTTAAAAAAACCCGCAACCAATATAACGCTGAATAACTGCTATTTGGATATAAAAAATAATTTTATATCATACCATTTTTAATAACTTTATATCATTGGCCACAATAAATCTGAAATGCATGAGTAAAAGCTACAAGGGACTTTGTTATTAAGATGCCTCTGTTTCGTCTTCAATATTATTTGCAGTATATAGCTTACAAGTTATTTTAGGCTTAAAATGTGTCACACAATTTAAAAACTTTTTTATGCTTTCCGAACTTTTATTTTCCTATTAAAAAATATGAGATGCTTCTGAACTGGCAAAAAAAAAAATTACAAAATATATCACAATAATATAATATAATAATTGTTTTATATGTATATGAACTTATATTTGCATTCAAAAAATTAATTTTTTCTTTTGAAACCTCTAATACTAGTTTTGCCTAAATAAGGCTAATAAATTGACAGATTCAAGGATTAATATCAATTCTTGAATCTATAAAGGAATTTGATCATTTCATAATGATAATGTATATGTATGTAATGAATATGCCAGATCTGATATGTTGTTGTGTTACTATAACACAGAGTCGAAAGAAATGTATGTTATATTTTTCATTTCAAGGACGAAGATTTTCAGAGTTCTCGAGTTTACGCACCCGGTTTGCTGCAGACCTCAATTATCACACGCGTGATACACTAATCCACAAGGGGCACACTTTGAAAACAGGCGAAAACACTGGCCTATTTAGTTACTTCAGGTGGGGAAAAAAATCACTTCTTGTTGACTCGTCGCAGAACTCCCTTACTTCCCCAAAAACCTCCCTTTAAGAAAATCCGTCAAAAGAAAGGGGGGTCAGCTTCCTTCACTTCTCATTGGAGTAGACACGTTCTCAGCCCATGGTCTGTTACCAATCACGATACAACAACTCCTGCTATAGTTATATTCAATCTGTAGTTGTTTCGACCTGTGAAGGTCGCACAGATAATCACTAATTTCCTGAATCTTATATACATGATATCGAATATCTGCTATCAGATTTGTGAGACATGTTGTTATCATTATTTGAAGGTAATTGCATGTAATATAAGTACCCACAACGCTGCATATCTGCTGTCAAATTTGAATGTTGATTTGCTATTATGTATTTGTTAAAGGATATACATTTCTCTCTCCTGGCAACGGGAATGCTACAATTCTTTCTCTGGGAAAAATTATACACGATAAACGAAAGAATATTGTCTATCGTAAGAAACTTATGTCAATTTCCATTTGAAGTAGCTCCAATTAATGATAAACAAGCTCATAAATTTTTTTGCCCATCCTCTATTGAAAAGGGACATAACCCGGCTCTATGAAACAAAATTTATTTAAAATTTTGAAACATTGAGCATAAAATAAAACATTTGTAACAAATTTACAAAATATTTCCACTAAAAATCCACTATAAACTCTCTCCGAAATCACAGGAATATCGAGAATGAGTTTTGCGAAAATATGTTTCAGACTCGAATCAAATGCGAAGTTATAAATATCCCAGAAACCAAAGTTTCTCATTTCGGAATACTTTGAAAACTGTACTTACCGAGTGGGATATCCCCATTTACTAGATTATCAAACTAATAAAAAGAAATGTTACGATTCAATGACATTTCGGGTACATAAATTGTCTATATCTCATATGAAACATCAGCAATTTCGAAAGAATGTAATACTTTCTTCCCCCTGTTATGCCCTGTCGAGCAGAAAAGGAGTTGATTTCTGTCCCGGGCTACATGAAGGTCCGATATTACTTTCATTTGGCATGAGAAACGTTCAACACAGAGAAAAAGGGAAGAACAAAGAGAATAAAAAATAAATCCAGCCAGAATCTTGTGCAAGAAAAGACAAAAGTTTCCTCTATTGTCACGTAACAAGGCGGGGAGATAAATCTCTCGGCAGCTGTGAGCCGAATTCGAATCTGCACCTAGAAACAAAAAAAAAATATAAAAGGAACACAAAAAAAAAGAACAGTCCAAGGCAGCAGAAATCGCTGATTGAATTTCTTCCCAATCCAATCGAGTTAAGCGTCAAGATTTTTGTTTCCACCTTGCAATGACCAACAACAGCCCCGGGCACAATCGAAAAGAAAATGCTTTGCGTTTACTTGCCTTGAATCAAGACAGTAAAAAAAAGAAAAAAAGAAAAGAAAATCGAGTAAAAATCAAGAAAACTACATTGTCTCACTTCTCGGCACATGCTGGAGAAAAAGGGTGAAAATTTTCTATTGGATTACTGCACTTTACATATTTTTCTACAATCAACGCTTTCCATAAAAAAAAAAAAAAGAAACGCTTTACGTGATTAGAAGGTAAAAATACTCCAGTGTTGGAAGCTAAGAAATGAAAAGAGTGTGGATTCATTATTTTAAACCAAAAATATGTTTTGCGTTTCGCTTTAAGGGAAAAATTAAGAGAAATTTGTTTATTTTCAAGAGAACGTTTACTTCTTCTGAATTCGGATTTTAAAATACTGGACCAAAAGAACATAAGAATGTAAACTATATACTAGATTTTGAAAAATAATTCAACACACTGTACAGTAACAAATAACTTAATATCAATTAATTTCTTTTTTATATAGTAGCAGTACATTAAAATAGAATTTTCCTTTTTAAAATATTGGTATACAGAAACATACTTATATATAAATAATACGTTATATAAAGCCTCTTTAAACAATGGAGTATCCAAATAAAATAGATATAAAATATAAATAAATATAAAAAAAGGAAAATTCCTATTTTAACGTACTGCAACGATATAAGAAAAGAAATTCATATTTTAACGTACTGCAACGATATAAGAAAAGAAATTCATATTTTAACGTACTGCAACGATATAAGAAAAGAAATTCATATTTTAACGTACTGCAACGATATAAGAAAAGAAATTCATATTTTAACGTACTGCAACGATATAAGAAAAGAAATTCATATTTCAACGTACTGCAACGATATAAGAAAAGAAATTCATATTTCAACGTACTGCAACGATATAAGAAAAGAAATTCATATTTCAACGTACTGCAACGATATAAGAAAAGAAATTCATATTTTAACGTACTGCAACGATATAAGAAAAGAAATTCATATTTTAACGTACTGCAACGATATAAGAAAAGAAATTCATATTTTAACGTACTGCAACGATATAAGAAAAGAAATTCATATTTTAACGTACTGCAACGATATAAGAAAAGAAATTCATATTTTAACGTACTGCAACGATATAAGAAAAGAAAATCCATATTTTAACGTACTGCAACGATATAAGAAAAGAAAATCCATATTTTAACGTACTGCAACGATATAAGAAAAGAAAATCCATATTTTAACGTACTGCAACGATATAAAAAAAAGAAAATCCATATTTTAACGTACTGCAACGATATAAAAAAGAAAATCCATATTTTAACGTACTGCAACGATATAAAAAAAGAAAATCCATATTTTAACGTACTGCAACGATATAAAAAAAGAAATTCCATATTTTAACGTACTGCAACGATATAAAAAAGAAATTCCATATTTTAACGTACTGCAACGATATAAAAAAAGAAATTCCATATTTTAACGTACTGCAACGATATAACAAAAGAAATTCATATTTTAACGTACTGCAACGATATAACAAAAGAAATTCATATTTTAACGTACTGCAACGATATAACAAAAGAAATTCATATTTTAACGTACTGCAACGATATAAGAAAAGAAATTCATATTTTAACGTACTGCAACGATATAAAAAAAGAAATTCATATTTTAACGTACTGCAACGATATAAAAAAAAATCCATATTTTAACGTACTGCAACGATATAAAAAAAGAAATTCATATTAATTTATTTACTACTGTATATATTGCCGATTTATTTGCAAGGTATTCATTACCTTAAAGTAAATAATTCAGCAAAATATACAGTAATAAATTTAATTAATATGAATTTCTTTTTTTATATCGTTGCAGTACGTTAAAATATGAATTTCTTTTTTTATATCGTTGCAGTACGTTAAAATATGAATTTCTTTTTTAATATCGTTTCAGTACATTAAAATACGAGTTTTCCTTTTCGAAATACTGACATTCAGAAACATACTTAAATGTAATAATAAGTCATTTAAAACTACTTTGTGCGCTAAATCTATACATTGCAATGTCCATTTGAAAGCCATGCAGAAAATATTAAAGTAATAGTTCTACACTATGCTGCACAGAACTATTAAGGATTATTATTATTATTATTAGTTGAGTGATAATTAAAAACCTTTTTTCTGTTTCTGTATGGTACTAAAATAATGGTGCCTTTATTTACATCTACTGCACTGAACAATGTTATTAATTTCATTATCGCAACGATGAAAAAAAAAGTTCTTTGGTGAACATTGTAGTTACGTTCCAATTATAATTTTCATTTCCGAGAAAAAACAAATCAGGAAGTGTTTAGTAAAACGCTGCAAAAAACGGAAATAGAAAATTTTCTTATGCAAAAAGAACTTTTTTTCTTATTTTTTTATCATTAGATTTTTTTTAACTATTCCGATAACAAAAGAAAAACATCACATTAAATATACAAATAAAAAAGAGAATCTAGCTGATAATTATTATACCAGACTGCAATAAACGAATTCAACTATAAAAGATTTATTATTATAATTCAATAATATTTTATTATTATAATAACATACCATACTTAATAATATTTGTAATCATACGAGAAAAATTAATTGTGAATTATAATTACAAATTATAAAGACATGAGCAAATATTTATCATTGAAATATGCAACCTCCAAACCTTTACAAAAAGAAATCCAGAGATTCAATATGTTATAATTATGTTTATATGCCGTACCTAAAAATAAGAAATAAGAAATAATCCCAAAATCTTGGATGAAAAAAAAAGGCAATAATAATTAATAGCTCTAAATACACAAATGATATATTTATCGTTAAAATTTTCAACACCAAATACATCCGCAATAAATTAATTAATGTAATAATTTAATTAAGATCTTGTTATGTTGTTATCAGTTACATTTTTTATGTATTTTGAAGTTAAAATAAATACCTAGTGATTAATGATGAGATTGTCTGATAATTAATTATATGACAGAAAAAATTGCAAGATTGCTAAATTATCTTCCAATTTTTTTTCGCGTTTTACTAAGGAAACCGGATCATAATTTGAGTTATTACGACAGTTATTCTGCAATTATATACTTAAGTGTCTTGCTTTTCAAATATATCTTATTATATCTAAGGCAGATGTCTAAACCATGTACATCAAAAATACTATAACGTTATAAAAAATGTACGTAGTTTTATTTTTATTATAAGAAGTCTAAATATTTGGAAATACTATAAGTTTTAGCATATTTTTATAAAACATATTTAGAATAAAACATTTGATGATTAATAATGAAATATAAAAAAAAATTGACGAAGAAATTATTAGAAATAATACGAATATTTCTGATTTTATAGACTTCAATATTGAAACTCCTTTATCGATGATATAACATTTTGTAAATAATATATCTTTTTGATAAAGGAATTTCAATAATGAAATCATTGTTATTAAAATTACTTTTTTGTAAATAATATATCATCATGATAAAAGAGCTTCAATATTGAAATCCTTGTTATTAAATTATTTTTTTTTATAAAAGTAATTTTAATAAGTCGGCAGATTTCGAGACGAGAGAATTTTTCTTTTTTACGGGATAGGGTTGCCAGTCCTACGCAAAACGCTCTTCAGCCATATTAGAGTTTAGGGGCTTGATGACCGAGTGGCTAGTGCTCTATCGCTCAGTGCCACATTTTTCGGAATCGAATCCCGCCGGTGCCATGGATGTCCGTAGTGGTAGAGAATCCACTTTAAACCGCAGGTCCCGGCCTCATATGAAAATAGAGCGTCACAGAGCCCAATCAGACTTCTCACCCCTACCATTCCCAAATTGTAAAGGGGCAACTCAGCTCTAGGAACGGTGATGAGGTGTCACTACACCACATCACCATCATCAGTAGTAGCCATATTAGACCGGAACCTACGGCTTAAAGAGTATTCCAAAACACAACAAACATCCATGACACCATCGGGACTCGAACCCTAAAGTGTGGCACCGAGCACTTGTCACTCGGCCACCAAGCCCCTCTATAAATATTAGAAACATAAAACATTTTATTACCTTCCATTTAAAACAGAACTGATAATATTCTAAAACAAAATTGCATAAGCGTTGGCATTAAAATTAATTCGTTTTATGGCCAAAATAAAACCTAATAATCACTGAACGGCACGAAACTAGCTATTTTTAGAAAGCACGCCATTTTAATCGCATTCCGAATTTATCCCAATGAACAATTCAAAGGAATGTTTCCTTTGTGAGGATTGTTTCCTTTCCTTCATTTTAAAAAATACTCAAATATGCAATTCCTTGTTTTCTTTTATAAACCTTCAATCTCTCCTATTTTAATATTTTACTTTTTGAAAAAAAAAAAAATTTTTTTTTTTAATCTTACACACTTCTTAACGTTAAAACACGCTCGACAACCGAGTGATACTGCAATCAAAAGGCCATTGAGAAGTAACACTTGAATGAACTTACACAACTCATTTGCAATTAAAATCTTCCTCCATTTATAAGCTTTTCTGTGCAGCAGTCTTGATAACAAGGAAAAAAATAAAGGAGGCAGCCGTGCTTGCTTGAAAACTGCGATCACGTATTTGCTTGCATTTCAAACCTCCTCTGTCTCCTCGACGACCGCAGAAGAGACGTCCTCCTCAGAGTGGGTTTCATTAAAGCAGATTAAAGCTCCACCGACCCTCCCATCTCTTGCCTCGGCCACCGATTTCTTGAATTAAATTCCACCGTCCAAGAAGCTTGGACGGTGGATTTTTATTTCATTTTATTTATTTATTTATTTATTTTTTTGAACGTATATATATCCGTTTTTGCAAAAAGGGGGCAGATATTTTTTTGTAATAAATTATTTATTTTTCTGCTACTTATTTCTTGCCGTGCAAAGAAAAAAAAAAGAGGGATTTCATTAGATGGATGGTCTTATCTACATTGCAATTTTTATTTATTTATTTTTGTGGTGAGTTATCGAATAAATTAAAGCTGACTTGAAATATATTGGTGATAAATGCATGGATGAGCCTTAAAGCTAGTGTAACAGCAAAAAACAAATAAACATGATTTATTTGTCGATATTAAGAATAGGTTTTTTTTTTTTTTTATATACGCCGTATCCACTTTAAGCCGCAGATCCCAGTCTCCTATGACCGTAGAGCGTCATAGAGCCCAATCAGACTTCTCACCCACATCATTCCCATACTGTAAAGGGGCAACTCAGCTTTAGGCACAGTGATGTGGTGTGGTGTGGTGTGGTGTGGTGAAGTAGTAGCCATATTAGACTGGGGCCGACGGTTTAAGGTGGATCCCGAATCACTACAAACATCCATGGCACGGCCGGGACTCGAACCCGAAACCTATGGCACCGAGCGCCAGCCACTCGGACACCAAGCACCTCTAAAAATATTAGAAACACACAATATTTTATTATCTTCCATTTAAAAGAGATTTGGAAAATATATTCTAAAACCACATCGCATAAAAACTGGCATTAAAATGAATTCCTTTTATGTCCAAAACAAACCTTGATAATCACTGAACAGCACGAAACCAGCTATTTTTAGAAAGCAAAAGTCATTTTAATCACATTACGAATTTATCCCACTGAACAATTCAGAATATTGTTTCCTTTGTGAATATGCATGAACAGAATTCATTTTAAAAAAAAATACTCAAATATGCAATTCCTTGTTTTCTTTTATAAATTCCGTTCTCCTATTTTAATATTTTACTTAATTTTTTTTTTTTTACTTTACAACTCCTTAATGTTAAAACACGCTCCATAACCAAGTGATACTGCAATCAAAAGGCCATTGAGAAGTAACACTTGAATGAACTTATACAACTCATTTGCAATTAAAATCTTCCCTCCATGTATGAGCTTTTCTGAGCAGGAGTCTTGAGAAAAAGGAAAAAAAAAATAAAGGAGGCAGCCGTGCTTGCTTGAAAACTGCGATCACGTATTTGCTTGCATTTCAAATCTCCTCTGTCTCCTCGATGACCGCAGAAGAGACATCCTCCGCAGAGTGGGTTTCATTAAAACAGATTAAAACTCCACCGACCCTCCCACCTCTTGGCTCGGCCACCGATTTCTTGAAGTAAATGCCACCGTCTAAGAAGTTTGGAAGGTGGACTTTTATTTTTATTTTATTTTATTTTGTACGTATATATATCCGT
This sequence comes from Caerostris darwini, assembly GCA_021605075.1. NCBI lineage: Eukaryota > Metazoa > Arthropoda > Arachnida > Araneae > Araneidae > Caerostris > Caerostris darwini. Next base: position 128,985 of record BPLQ01008944.1, read on the forward strand.
TTTTGCAAAAAGGGGAGAAGTATTTTCTGTAATAAATTATTTATTTTTGTTATTTATTTCTTGCCATGCAAAAGGGAAAAAAAAGATTGATTTATCTACATAAAGAGGATCTTATCTACATTGCAATTTTTTTTGTGTTTAATTATCGAATAAATTAAACCTGACTTGAAATATATTGTTGATAAATGCAACGACGAGTGTTAAAGCTAGTGTAACAGCATGAAAAAAAACAAGTAAACTTGATTTATTTATTGATATTAAGAATAGTTTTCTTTTTATTTTCTATAAGCCGTATCCACTTTAAGCCGTAGATTCCGGACTCATATGACCGTAGAGCGTCACAGAGCCCAATCAGACTTCTCACCCACATCATTCCGAAACTGTAAAGGGGGCAACTCAGCTCTAGGCACATTGATATGATATAGTGTGGTGTAGTAGTACCATATTAGACCGACACCTACAGTTTAAATTGGATTCCTAAACACTACAAACATACATGGCACCGCCGGGACCCAAACTTGTGGCACCGACCACCAGAGCGCTAGTCATTCGGCCATCAGGCCCGTCTATAAATATTAGAAACATAAACCATTTCATTATTATCTCATTATCTTCATTTAAAGACACTTGTATAAAATTCTAAAACAAAATTTCATAAACTCTGGCATTAGAATTAATTAGTTTTATGGCCAAAATAAACCCCGATAATCACTGAACAGCACGAAACTAGCTATTTTTAGGAAGCACGCCATTTTAATCGCATTCCGAATTTATCCCAATGAACAATTCAAAAGATTGTTTCCTTTGTGAATATGCGTGAACAGAATTCATTTTAAAAAATACTTACATATGCAATTTCTTGTTTTCTTTCCTATTTTAATGTTTTACTTCTTTAACAAAATTTCTTTTTTAAACCTTACACACTACTTAATGTTAAAACACGCTCGATAACCGAGTGATACTGCAATCAAAAGGCCATTGAGAGTAATACTTGAATGAACTTACACAACTCATTTGCAATTAAAATCTTTCCTCCATTTATAAGCATTTTCTGAGCAGGAGTCTTGAGAAAAAGGAAAAAAAAATAAAGGAGGCAGCCGTGCTTGCTAGAAAACTGCGATCACGTATTTGCTTACATTTCAAACCTCCTCTGTCTCCTCGACGACCGCAGAAGAGATATCCTCCTCAGAGTGGGTTTCATTAGAGCAGATTAAAACTCCACCGACCCTCCCACCTCTCGGCTCAGCTCACCGATTCTTGAATTAAATTCCACCCTCTAAGAAGCTTGGAGGTGGATTTTTATTTTATTTATTTTTTGTGCGTATATATATCCGTTTTTGCAAAAGGGGGAAGAGGTATTTTTTGTAATAAATTATTTATTTTTCCTGCTATTTATTTCTTGCCGTGCAGAAGAAAAAAAGGGGTTTCATTAGATGGATGGTCTTATCTACATTGCAGTTTTTTTTTCTGTGGTGAGTTATCGAATAAATTAAACCTGACTTGAAATATATTGGTGATAAATGCATGGATAACAGTAGAAGTGTAACAGCATGAAAAAAATAAACAATAAATAAACATGATTTATCTGTCGATATTAAGAATGGGCGTTTTATTTTCTATAAGGTTTTTTTTTATTGTTATAACGGTGCTTTATTTTTAAATTAAATAAATTTTTTATTAAACATCGCTTATAGATCAGTGTTTTTCCAAAAAGACACTTTAGTAAATAATGTTCAATACAATACTTACTTCCCCTAAAAGTGTTCAATGTTTTATTTTTATTATTTTAAATATTATATATATATATATATATATATATATATATATATATATATATATGCATGCACGTTTTACATATTTCGTTTAATCAATGAATTATTTAATATTATTTTATTTTTTAAAGATTTGATTTAAAAAGTTAACAATCTGACTTATTAGAAGTTTTGATTTATAAGGACATCCAGTAAAAATTATTGTTTCACGTTCCTTTTTTTCTTTTATAAATATTTAAAAAAATAAGTACAATGGCCAAATCGCAAAATAGGGGCCATTGGGATTTGTCGACTTTTTGTGGCATAAATTGAGTAATAAGTCCCCATATGTGGTAACCTTCATTTCTTGACTATTTACAATTCAATTCACTTACAATCACAACTCGTTTCTTGGCGCACTTTGATGAAAGAATTTTTGTCGCCAAATCCCAACGGACCGTATTCTGCAATTTTGTCTGCATAGTCGGTGTTGTTTTATTAGTTCTTAAAAATAAAAGGTAACATAATAAGGTAAGTAACTTTACCTTATAAGGTTAAACTAAAGATACACTTTATGTTAAAAATAGCGCAATAATAAATTTGACGAAATCACTAACAAGGCCTTTTGCAATAACTAAGAAGTTAATTTTCTCTACTAATATTTTTGCTTAAGTTATAAATAAATTAAAAATCCTTTTTAACCACGGATAGGTATTTAAAAATATTGCTGTAAACTTTCAAATATACCTCAAGTACATTTCGGCTATATTTACTACAACATATTTCAGTTATCTTTGAGATACCTAAAAATATTTTGAATATTAAATATATGAAACTATCCTAAATTAAGCTCATAAATTAAACCATGAAATTACGCATATGAGGGCTCCTGCCTGTTTAAATGCGTTTTACAATAAGTGTGTGTTTAAAACAATGTTTTAAAAAGTGTTTTAAATTAAATGTAAACCAAACAATGTGTTTTAAATTAAGCAATAAGTTTGTAATTTATTTAATATAAATTATCTAATGATTAAAGTAATGTTAAATTTGATTATAAATTCTACATAAACTAATTCTCAAAAATGTAAGAAATATTTTACCCATTAATAAAAACTGAAATGTACATTAATAGAAACGTATGCTAATTTCCAAAAGTTAATATTATAATTGTTGTTCTAAAAATAATAACTATATGGAACATTAAAGATGAAAAAATAATTGAAAACGTCTTACAAAAAACTCAGTATTAAATTTAAATTGTATACTTATCTATGAGTATAACACATAAGCAAATTTTTTAATATTTTTTTGAATCACTATGCAATGAATTTGTTAAACAAGTATAAAAGCTGTCTTTTTAAAATCTGTACTTTCAAATTTCGCATGCAAATAGAGTTTTATTCAAAGTAACTATTTTAAAATGCTTCGGCGCTATTTTATACTAAGAAAAGTTAAGCATTTCAAGACAGATGATTTTGATATGTCTGGAGACTTTCTATCTTTTCTTTCCCTAGACAAAACAAGAAAAAGAAACGGTTTTGCATATCCATAAAACCATTACTTACCTGTCATAGAAAGAACTATTTTATAAACTTTAAAAAAAAAAAACGCTTTTTGCAACATACTAATGAATTCTAGGCGTCTCAATCAAAAATGTTTCTGCTTTATCAAACTACCTTATTTTGTTTCTAGTTATCAGCGAGACGAAGAAAAGTGAATTTGTTAATGTCGTCTTATTCTGTCAACAAATATTTTTTTTTTCTTATCTTGAATTAAAATCCAGGAATTAAAATTGGTGCATCGAAGAAATTTTTAAATGTAATTTTTATAATAAAATGTATGAACAAAAACATGATTAATCCAATTTGTAGAAACAACAATTTCCAATTACGCTACTTGAATGGTAACTTTTCTGTCACATATCTATCTTTCAGAGGCTAATGGATTGGATTTACTTTCCTCCTCAATCTATCCCGAAACAAACGTACATGTTGTTCCAGAATGACATACCGATAGATGTGGCCTGTCATCGTTACACTCTGAACATGCAGGTCAGTGCTGGAACCAAGAATAATTCCTCCCCAAACGAGCCATCCTGCACCACCGTAACGGTGTCGTTCAATGGTGTTCTCTTGGTGGTAACGGATACCTGGCGCTCTCCATTTGAAAGTCCGGCGAGAATCAGACTGCAAACTAAACCTGGACTCGTCGGAAAACATCACACCAGACCACTGCTGCGGTGTCCACAATGCATGCTCTCTACTCAGGTTAATCGCAGGCGACAGTGAGTTGCGGTAAGTGGAACACATCTGACAGGCCTACGAGCATATAGACCAATGTGTCCTAAGCGTCTGTACACGGTCTGCCTTGAAACTGTCGTACCGGTAGCTGAAGAGAGCTGACGAGACAGGTCTGATGCTTTGCTCCGTCCGTTTCTTTTGGCAGTAACTGCTAAATACCGGTCCTCATTCGGCGTTGTAACTCGGGGGTGACCTGTGCTGTAACATCTACTCACATTACCATCATCTTGGAATCGTTGCCAAAGCCAGGAGATGACACTCTGGGCGATTCCAAGTTCATCGGATACTTCCAGCTGGGTACGTCCACATTCCAGTCGTCCGATAATTCTACCACGTAAAAAATCATCCAAATGCTTCCTTTGTGCCATAACTATGCGGTTATTGCACTGAAAGGCTTTTAAAGCGCTTGTGAACAATTTTACTTCTTTGCCACCATTCCTTATATACCCCTCTCTTACACTCTCGTCCTTGTGACGTACTATCCGCGCCATCTGGTGGTTTCCTGTAATTTGCATATTCTTCTTCAAGATGTGTGATAATTCTACAGGTGAAATTTTTATTTTAGAGTTCAATTTCTGTGTGATTCTGAATTATCCTTAATTTATGGACATGAGTGTAATAATTATATAAATAAATGTCCTCATTAATTATTAAATAAAGTTCTACGTTATTGCATGCATTTATTTCCTAACAAAATTTTCTATTACTAAACTATTTGTACAATTAAACGATAAATTAACGACATTACATAAATATTTGTTGTTTCATTTTCGGGATACAATGTTCGTGAACAATTTTATAATTTAATTCTCCATAAATTATTGCCATTTATATTTTATCATGAAACATCTTAATCAAGTATTTTATTTCTTTAGCGTTCTCAAAATAAATTTAGAAGGATTATTAGCATATCAAAGAATTCAAACAAAAGAAATGATCAAGGTATTCTTCCTCTATATAAATTAAATTTAATGCTTATAGTTTTGGAAGCATTTTCAAAAGATATGGTGTTTCCCCTTAAAAGATAAGTATATCTTTCCTAAAATATTTATTTATGCCCAAAATAAATTCTCGTTCAAAAGCTCTCTCATAAAAACTCTAATTAATGTATCAGCAGTAACACCTAGAATAGGTTTAAAATTAAATTTAAGCGCTTATGAATATTCATGTTGTGCAATACTTGAAGCCTGATGAATTATTAACTTAAGAATAGCTCATCAATGCTAATGCCGTAATAAATTTCTTAGGTTATCTAAGCGATGTATTCAAAAGTTTCCAGAACATAATTTTTTCTTATTACCTAGTTAAACATTATACAAAGATATTCATATTTATGTTTTTATTTATTCTCCTTATATTAGTGTATATTTTTCTTTGTATCGGTATATTTATTGCCCTCATATTGAAGTACATATATATGATAAATATAGTAATTGAGATCATTTACTCTTAGTATTTTATAATACGATAATTTATAAGCTTTAATATGTTATATATGTTTCATCAGCAGCAGCGCAACAGCCCCATGTTGAGCCAAGGCCGTCTGCCTACTGGCAGATTTCAAGGCAGATGTTTTTTTAAGGGATAGGGTTGTCAGCCCTACCCATCATATTAGACAGGACTTACGGTTTAAAGTGGAGTCTGAACCACTACAAACATCTATGGCACCGCCAAATCTGTGGCATCGAGCGCCAGAACGCAAGTCACACGGCCATCAGACCTCTATATATGTTCACGCATAATTTTAACATTTTAACATTACATAAAATTGAATGTTGAAATTTCTAAATTTATCATATCGTTCTAAAAATTCATAACCAAAAATTACGAAAAACATTGAATTGTTATTTTTTTAATAACTAAAAACCTTCCCTTTTGTTGCCATTAGTCTTCCATGCCACCAGATGGCGCTACTTTAAAAATCAAATAAGTCATTAATTAAATTATTGTAAAAAAAAATAATAATAAGGTAGAATTTAAAGTATTGGATGTGAATTTATTTATCAGTTTACATTATCATATCTTTAAAAAATAAATACTAACAGATAAAAAGCGAAAAAAAAAATAGGGGAAAATATTGGATAGGAATGAAGATCAAAATTTATTTCCTGTTAAAAATATCTTTCATTATGAAATTCTAAAAAGAAATAAGATCAAATGCTATATAAAATATTTTTTAAAACAGATATTGATCTTGATTTCATTTCGTTAATACATCCAATTAGAATAAACAATTCTTTCTCCCATTATTAATTCGTGCAAACATTTTCTCCATTTTAACGACGAATTAAATTTTCAAGCTGACATTTCATTCAAATGTGATTGCATTAATGTTGGCGCAATGCTCCGATTTTATCCTTTGGAAATCCGCAAAAGAATGATTAGAGTTTAATTTCTTATTTCTCGATCACAACTGACTGAATATTCCTCACTGCTATTCAAACGATTATTAAAAATAAATCTAGAAAGGGGGAAAAAAAGATTGCAATGAGGGAAAAATAAATATCTCCCGATTTGCTTTTTTCCCTTTTTTTTTATCTGTGTGTGAGGTCCAAAAGAACAGAATTTCTTCTCGTTTCTTTTCTAATTACCCAGCGGAAAGTTTCGATTTGTAAATTAACTATCAACGTATTCCTTTGAATTTTCGCATTCCAAAAAAAGAAAAGAAAAAGGAAAATTCTTTTGTCTTTTTTTTCTTTTCGAAAAAAAAAAAAAAAAAAGAACAGTTCTTCGAATAAAATTGGAAGAAGTGGAGGGAAAAAACGCCGGAGCTTAGCAAAAGAGAAGCTAAGAAATGCTTAATAGAAAGTCGAATCAGCTCTCTTTTTTTTTTTTTTTTTATCCAAAGAACTCTTTGAAAATAAACAAAAAGGCGATGCACAGAAAAAAAAAGACTTTCGGTTTGCAAATGATGACGCCTACGTAGAGTTGCATAAACACATAATGGAAAGGTTTCTGGTTTCCTACTTTGGTAGAATTAATGCTTCGAAATTCTTCTACTATGTTCTAACAGTAAATAAAATAATACGAAAGTAACACTTATATTAAATTATCGAAAGATTTATGTCGATTTAAAACATTTCCTACACTGAAATAGACAAAATATTATTATTATTATTATTATACTACGATAATGACCGACTCATGTCTCATCAGTGGTTGTTGTTGTTGACTAATCCTCAATGTCTTGCAGTGTGGGACGGGCATTCCATGAGTGATCTACTCATGGATGGAGGGAAAGGGCACCTTCTGTTGTGATGAGGCACCAGTAGGTAGAAGTCTGACTTTTGCTCCGTGACGCTCTTACAGTCATATGAGACCGGGACCTACGGCTTAAAGTGGATTCCGAACCACTACAAACATCCATGGAACCGCCGGGACTCGATCCCGAAACCTGTGGTACCGAGCGCCGGAGCGCTAGCCATTCGACCATTCAGACCCCTGTCTCATTGGTAATGAGCACAGCTAGAGCTCAATGGAACTCAGATTCGAAGGTATTGGTGGTGGTATTGGTTTGTCACTCTAATGGCATTTTTTTGCACACTTGGGCATATTAAACGGAGACCTATTGTTTAACGTGGATTCCGAACCACTAATAAACATCCCTGCCACCGCCAGGATTCGAACTTGAAGCCTGTGGTTCCAACGGCCAGAGCGCTAGACAATTGTACAGACAGCGCAGACAAAATAAGAAAAAAACGATCAAATGCTATCTAAATTTTTTTTTTTAAAACAGATATTGATCTCGATTTTATTTCGCTAATACATCCAATTAGAATAAACAATTCTTTCTCCCTCTATTAATTCGTGCAAACATTTTCTTCATTTTAACGACGAATTAAATTTTTCAAGCTGACATGTCATTCAAATGTGATTGCATTAATGTTTACGCCGATGCTCCGATTTTATCCCTTGGAAATCAGCAAAAGAATGATTAGAGTTTAATTACTTATTTCGCGATCACAACTGACTGAATATTCCTCATTGCTATTCAAACGATTATTAAAAATAAATCTAGAAAGGGAAAAAAAAAGATTGCAATGAGGGAAAAATAAATATCTCCCGATTTGGGTTTTTCCCCTTTTTTTCTTATCTGTGTGTGAGGTCAAAAGAACAGACTTTCTTCTCGTTTCCTTTCTAATTACCCAGCGGAAAGTTTTCGATTTGTAAATTAACCATCAATTTATTCCTTTGAATTTTCGCATTCCAAAAAAAAAAAAAAAAAAAAAAAAAAAATTCTTTTGTCTTTTTTTTTTTTTTCTTCTTTTTGAAAGAAAAAAGAACAGCACAATTCTTCAATTAAAATTGGAAGAAATGGAGGGAAAAAATGCCAGAGCTTAGCAGAAGAGAAGCTAAGAAATGCTTAATAGAAAGTCGCATCAGCTCTTCTTTTTTATCCAAAGAACTCTTTTCAAATAAACAAAAAAAAAAGACTTTCGGTTGCAAATGATGACGCCTAAGTAGAGTTGCATAAAAACATAATTGAAAGGTTTCTGGTTTCCTATTTAGTAGAACTAATGCTTCTAAAATCCACTATTAAGTTCTCCCAGTAAATAAAATAATATGAAAGTAACACTTTTATTAAATTATCCAAAGATTTATGTCGATTTAAAACTTTTCCTACACTAAAATAGATAAAATATTATTATACTACGATAATAACTCATGTCTTATTGGTAATTGAGAGCAGCTAGATGGCAATAGAACTCAGATTCGAATCAATTGGTGATGGGATTGGTTTGGTTTGTCACTCTAATGCCCTTTTTTGCACACTTAGTCATATTAGACCGAGACCTACAGTTTAACGTGGATTTCGAACCACTAACAAACATCCATGCCACCGCCAGGATTCGAACCTGAAGCCTGTAGTACCAAAGACAAGAGTGCTAGCCAGTTGGCTATCAGACCGCCTATTAATGGTGGTTGTGTTGTAGTTAGATTTCAGTAAACAGCAGACTTAGTAAATATTGCGACTTTTATTTCTTGTTGCGACTTGCGACTTGTTTACTGAAATATTGTTGTTCGTTAGATGTCACACATCGACAATGATATCTTGGTAGATGTCAATTTATTTATCAATCCACATTATTATATCTTTAAAAAATAAATACTAACAGATTAAAAGTGAAAACAAATTTGGGAGAATATTGGATAGGAATGAAGATTTATTTAAAATTAGAAGATTTATTTCGTCAGTTAAATAATTTCTTTCAGTGTGAAATTCTAAAAAGAAATATTATCAACTGCTATCTAAAATATTTTTATAACAGATATTGATCTCGAATTTATTTCGTTAATACATCCAATTAGAATAAACAATTCCTTCTCCCCTTATTAATTCGTACAAACATTTTCTCCATTTTAACGATGAATAAATTTTCAAGCTGACATTTCATTCAAATGTGATTACATTAATGTTTACGCCAATGCTCCGATTTTATTCCTTGGAAATCAGCGAAAGAATGATTATTAGAGTTTAATTACTTATTTCTCGATCGCAGCTGACTGAATATTCCTCATTACTATTCAAACGATTATTAAAAATAAATTTTAGAAAGGGAAAAAAAAGATTGCAATGACGGAAAATAAATATCTCCCGATTTGCTTTTTTCCCTTTTTTTTCTTATCTGTGTGAGGTCAAAAAGAACAGACTTTCTTCTCGTTTCCTTTCTAATTACCCAGCGGAAAGTTTCGATTTGTAAATTAACAATCAAAGTATTCCTTTTCTTTTTTTGGAATGCGAAAATTCAAAGGCTTTTTTTTTTTTTTTTTCTCAGAGAACAGAAGAAAAGAGCACAGTTGTTCAATTAAAATTGGAAGAAATGGAGGGAAAAAATGCCAGAGCTTAGCAAGAGAGAAGCTAGGAAATGCTTAATAGAAAGTTGAATCTTCTCTCTTTTCTTTTTATCCAAAGAACTCTTTTCAAATAAACAGAAAGCGGTGCATAAAAAAAAAGACTTTCGGTTTGCAAATGATGACGCCTAAGTAGAGATGCATAAAAACATAATGGAAAGGTTTCTGGTTTCCTACTTTGGTAGAATTAATGCTTCGAAATTCTTCTACTAAGTTCTAACAGTAAATAAAATAATACGAAAGGAACACTTATATTAAATTATCCAAAGATTTATGTCGATTTCAAACATTTCCTACACTGAAATAGACAAAATATTATTATACTACGATAATGACCGACTCATGTCTCATTAGTGGTTGTTGTTGACTAATCCTCAATGTCCTGCAGTGCGGGACGGGCATTCCATGAGTGATCTACTCAAGGATGGAGGTAAAGGGTACCTTCTGTTGTGATGAGGCACCAGTAGGTAGAAGTCTGACTTTTGCTCCGTGACGCTCTTACAGTCATATGAGACCGGGACCTACGGCTTAAAGTGGATTCCGAACCACGACAAACATCCATGGAACCGCCGGGACTCGATCCCGAAACCTGTGGTACCGAGCGCCGGAGCTCTAGCCATTCGACCATTCATGCCCCTGTCTCATTGGTAATGAGCACAGCTAGAGCGCAATGGAACTCAGATTCGAAGCTATTGGTGGTGGTATTGGTTTGGTTTGTCACTCTAATGCCATTTTTTTGCACACTTGGGCATATTAAACGGAGACCTATTGTTTAACGTGGATTCCGAACCACTAAGAAACATTTATGCCACCACCAGGATTCTAACCTGAAGCCTGTGGTACGAACGGCCAGAACGCTAGACAATTAGACAAACAGCGCGGACAAAATAAAAAAAAAATTACAAATGCTACCTAAGATATTTTTTAAAACAGATATTGATCTTGATTTTATTTCGTTAATACATCCAATTAGAATAAACAATTCTTTCTCCCTCTATTAATTCGTGCAAACATTTTCTTCATTTTAACGACGAATTAAATTTTCAAGCTGACATTTTATTCAAATGTGATTGCATTAATGTTTACGCCAATGCTCCGATTTTATCCCTTGGAAATCAGCAAAAGAATGATTATTAGAGTTTAATTACTTATTTCTCGATCACAACTGACTGAATATTCCTCATTGCTATTCAAACGATTATTAGAAATAAATCTAGAAAGGGAAAAAAAAAGATTGCAAAGAGGTAAAAATAAATATATCCCGATTTGCTTTTTTTCCCTCTTTTTTCTTATGTCTGTGAGGTCAAAAATAACATACTTTCTTCTCGTGTCCTTTCTAATTACCCTGCGGAAAGTTTCGATTTGTAAATTAACTATCAACGTATTCCTTTGAATTTTCGCATTCCAAAAAAAAGGAAAAAGAAAGAAAGATTCTTTTGTCTTTTTTTTTTTTTAAGAAAGAAAAAACTGAAGAAAAGAGCACAGTTCTTCAATTAAAATAGGAAGAAATGGAGGGAAAAAATGCTCAAAGCTTAGCAAAAGAGAAGCTAAGAAATGCTTAATAGAAAGTCGAATCAGCTCTTCTTTTTTACCCAAAGAACTCTTTTCAAATAAACAAAAAAAGACTTTCGGTTGCAAATGATGACGCCTAAGTAGAGTTGCAAAAAAAAACATAATGGAAAAGTTTCAGGTTTTCTATTTGGTAGAATTAATGCTTCCAAAATCCTCTACTAAGTTCTAAGAGTAAATAAAATAACACAAAAGTAACACTTTTATTAAATTATCCAATGATTTATGTCGATTTAAAACATTCCCTACACTGAAATAATAATAATAATATTTTGTCTCTTATTATACTACGTAAATGACTGACTCGTTTCTCATTGGTTGTTGTTGTTGTTGACTAATCCTCAATGTCCTGCAGAGTGGGACGGCCATCCCATGAGTGATCTACTCATGGATGGAGGAAAAGGGACAGCTTCTGTTGTGATGGGGCACGAATAGGTAGAAGTCTGACTTTTCCTCCGTGACGCTCTTACAGTCATATGAGACCGGGACCTACAGATTAAAGTGGATTCCAAACCACTACAAACAACCCTGGCACCGCCGGGACAGGAGCCCGAAATCTGCGGTACTGAATGCCAGAACGCTAGCCACTCGGCCATTCAGGCCCCTGTCTCATTCGTAATGAGCACAGCTGGAGCGCAATGGACCTCAGATTCGAATCTATTGGAGGTGGGAATGCTTTGGTTTGGTTTGTCGCTCTAATGCCATTTTTTGCACACTTGGGCATATTAGACCGAGACCTACAGTTTAACGTGGATTCCGAACCAGGGACAAACATCCATGCCCCCGCCAGGTTTCGAACCTGAAGCCTGTTGTACCAACGGCCAGAGCGCTAGACAATTGGACAGACAGCGCAGACAAAATTTTAAAAAAACGATCAAATGCTATCTAAAATATTTTTTAAAAACATATATGTATCTTGATTTTATTTCGTTAATACATCCAATTAGAATAAACAATTCTTTCTCTCTTTATTAATTCGTGCAAACATTTTCTTCTTTTTAACGACGAATTAAATTTGCAAGCTGACATGTCATTCAAACGTGACTGCATTAATGTTTACGCCAATGCTCCGATTTTATCCCTTCGAAATCAACGAAAGAATGATTCGAGTTTAATTACTTATTTCTCGATCACAACTGACTGAATATTCCTCATTGCTATTCAAACGATTATTAAAAATAAATCTAGGGAAAAAAAGATTGCAATGAGGGAAAAATAAATATCTCCCGATTTGCTTTTTTCCCTTTTTTTCCTATCTATGTGAGGTCAAAAAGAACAGACTTTTCTTCTCATTTCCTTCCTAATTACCCAGCGGAAAGTTTCGATTTGTAAATTAACTATCAACGTATTCCTTTGAATTTTCGCATTCCAAAAAAAAAGATTTCCTTTTGTCTTTTTTTTTTCTTTTTTTGAAAGGAAAAAAAAAGAAAAAAAGAGCACAGTTCTTGAATTAAAATTGGGAAGAAATGGAGGGAAAAAATGCCACAGCTTAGCAAAAGAGAAGCTAAGAAATGCTTAATAGAAAGTCGAATCAGCTCTCTTTTTTTTTTTTTATCCAAAGAACTCTTTTCAAATAAACAAAAAAAGACTTTCGGTTGCAAATGATGACGCCTAAGTAGAGTTGCATAAAAACATAATGGAAAGGTTTCTGGTCTCTTATTTGGTAGAATTAATGCTTCTAAATTCCTCTACTAAGTTCCAACAGTAAATAAAATAAGAAAGTAATACCTTTATTGAATTATCCACCGATTTATGTAAATTTAAAACAATTCCTACACTTAAATATACAAAATATTATTATTATTATTATTATGAGGTTTATACTACGATAATGTGGACTCATGGTGGGGTAATGTGGACTCATGTGGATAATGTGGACACATTGAGTCCATTATCTACATGACTCATGTCTCATGTCTCATTGGTAATGAGCACAGCTAGAGCGCAATAGATCTTAGATTCGAATCTATTGGAGGTGGGTTTGGTTTGGTTTGTCGCTCTAATGCCATTTTTTGCACACTTGGGCATATTAAACCGATACCTACAGTTTAACGTGGATTCCGAATAACTAACAAACATTCATGCCACCTGCAGGATTCGCACCTAAAGCCTCTGGTACTAATGGCCAGACCGTTAGACAATTGGACAAACAGTGCAGACAAAATTTAAAAAAAAACGATCAAATGCTATCTAAAATATATTTTACAACAGATATTGATCTTGATTTTATTTCGTAAACAGTTCTTTCTCCCTCTATTAATTCGCTCAAACATTTTCTCTTCATTTTAACGGCGAATTAAATTTTCAAGCTGACATTTCATTCCAATGTGATTGCATCAATGTCTACGCCAATGCTCCGATTTTATCCCTTGGAAATCAGCAAAAGAATGATTAGAGTTTAATTACTTATTTCTCGATCACAACTGACTGAATATTCCTCACTGCTGTTCAAACGATTATTAAAAATAAATCTAGAGAGGGAAAAAAAAAGATTGCAATGTGGGAAAAATAAATATCTCCCGATTTGCTTTTTTACCTTTTTTTTTCTTATCTGTGTGTGAGGTCAAAAAGAACAGACTTTCTTCTCGTTTCCTTTTTAATTACCCAGCGGAAAGTTTCGATTTGTAAATTAACTATCAACGTATTTCTTTGAATTTTCGCATTTCAAAAAAAAGAAAGAAAAATTCTTTTGTCTTGTTATTTTTTTTTTAAAGAAAGAAAGAATAAAAGAGCACAGTTCTTCAATTAAAATTGGAAGAAATGGAGGGAAAAAATGCCAGAGCTTAGCGAGAGAGAAGCTAAGAAATGCTTAATAGAAAGTCGAATCAGCTCTTCTTTTTTTTATTTACAGAACTCTTTTTCAAATAAACAAAAAAAATAGACTTTCGGTTGCAAATGACGACGCCTAAGTAGAGTTGCATAAAAACATAATGGAAAGGTTTCTGGTTTCATATTTGGTAGAAGTAATGCTTCTAAAATCCTCTCCTAAGTTCTAAAAGTAAAAAAATAATACGAAACTAACACTTTTATTAAATTATCCAAAGATTTATGTCGATTTAAAACATTTCCTACACTGAATTAGACAAAATATTATTATTTACTATTATTATTATACTATGATAATGACCGTCTCGTTGGTAATAAGCACAGCTAGAACGCAATAGAACTCAGATTCGAATCTATTGGTGGTGTTATTGGTTTGGTTTGTCACACTAATGCCATTTTTTGCACACTTGGGCACATTAGGACGAGACCTACAGTTTAGCGTGTATTACGAGCCACTAACAAACTTCCATGCTACCGCTAGGTTTCAAACCTGAAGCCTGCGGTACCAATGGCCAGAGCGCTAGACAATTTTAGAGACAGCGCAGACAAAACAAAAACGATCATATGCAATTTAAAATATTTTTTAAAACAGATATTGATCTCGATTTTATTTCGCTAATACATCCAATTAGAATAAACAATTCTTTCTCCCTCTATTCATTCGTGCAAACATTTTCTCCATTTTAACGACGAATTAAATTTTCAAGATGACATTTCATTCAAAAGTGATTGCATTAATGTTTACGCCGATGCTCCGATTTCATCCCTTGGCAATCAGCAAAAGAATGATTAGAGTTTAATTACTTATTTCTCGATTATCACAACTGACTGAATATTCCTCATTGCTATTCAAACGATTATTAAAAATAAATCTAGAAAAGGAAAAATAAAAAGATTGCAATGAGGGAAAAATAAATATCTCCCAATTTGCTTTTTTTCCTTTTTTTTTTTTTATCTGTGTGAGGTCAAAAAGAACAGACTTTCTTCCCGTTTCCTTTCTAATTACCCAACGGAAAGTTTCGATTTGTAAATTAACTATCAACGTATTCCTTTGAATTTTCGCATTAGAAAAAAAAAAGAAAAAGAAAAAATTATTTTGTCTTTTTTTTTTTTTTTTTTTTTTTTTTTTTTTTTTTTTTTAACGAAAAAAAAAAAGAAAGCACAGTTCGTCAATTAAAATTGGAAGAAATGGAGGGTAAAAACGCCAGAGCTTGGGAAAGAGAAGCTAAGAAATTCTTAATAGAAAGTCGAATCAGCTCTTCCTTTTTTTTTATCCAAAGAACTCTTTTCAAATCAACAAAAAGGCGATGCATAGAAAAAAAAGACTTTCGGTTTGCAAATGATGACGCCTAAGTAGAGTTGCATAAAAACGTAATGGAAAAGCTTCTGGTTTTCTATTTGGTAGAATTAATGCTTCTGAAATCCTCTACTAATTCTAACAGTAAATAAAATAATACAAAAGTAATACTTTTATTAAATTATCCATGGATTTATGTAAATTTAAAACATTTCCTACACTAAAATAGACAAAATATTATTATTATACTACGATAATGACCGACTCGTGTCTCATTGGTAATGAGCACTTCTAGTGCGCAATACAGCTCAGATTCGAATCTATTGGGGGTGGGATTGGTTTGTCGCTCTACGGCCATTTTTTGCACACTTGGCCTAATTAAACCAAGACTTACAGTTTAAAGTGGATTCCGAACCACTAACAAACATCCATGCCACCGCCAGGATTCGAACATGAAGCCTGTGGCACCAACGGTCTGAGCGCTAACCAATTGACCATCAGGCCGATTATTGGTGGTGGGTGTGAGTTAGATGCAGTTAAGAGCAGACTTGGTAGAAATTGTGACTGTTCGTTAGATGTCGCATATCGACAATCCTATATCTTGGTGGAAATTTGTCATGTTCTCTGACATACAACACACAAATACGATATGTCCTTTTGATTCCAGGAAGACATTAATTCTTCAGCAGTATTGGTGGATTATTCAGAGTATACAACAAGTATACAATGCCAGAAAAAAAAAACATGGTCTAGTGATAACACAAGAACTTATAGATAAGGCGGTGAAAGTTCGAATTTGCTACTGGTATGCCTAGCAATCTTTGCTTTATAAATGAAAAAGTTCAATGGCGACATTCAGAAAGCATGTCTTGATGTCTCGCAATGATTATTGGACTTCCTCAACTTTCTTTTAGGGTGTTCGTGTATACTACATTGAATACGTGGTTTTTCGAGAAGGAAATTACCAAAACAAAAAACGATAACAACACTACTATTTTTTTTATATCACTTAATAAGAAAATACTTCAATATTATTGGATATTCAATACTAGCTATGATAAATTTCATTCACATTGCATTAAGTTTCAATTATTTTTTCATGTTAATTTCATAAAATGATAGTATCTGCATTTTAGTTGCACTTATTTTTCACATTCAGATAAAAAAAAATTAATAAATTTTTTAATTTTTCACAACAAATTGATTATTCTTTATTTTTAATGTACATTCGATAAAATATTTGTATTCCAACGTTGTGATGAGTAACGTAGTTTATTGTTTTGTTGCTCTATGGTCATTTTTTTGCACACTTTAAGCTAATTATACTGAGACCTATAGTTTAACATGGATTCTGAACCACTCACAAACATCCATGCCCCCGCCAGGATTCGAACCTGATGTCTGTGGTACCAAATGCCAGAGCGCTAGACAATTGGCCATCAATCTGTAGTTTACTGCTGTCTTGAAGTGCCATTGGACTATGCAATACTTGGATATCCATGTACATTTGTAAAGTTAATTTTGGGACCTGATGGCCGAGTGGCTAGCACTCGATACCACAGGTATTGGGTTTGAATCCCGGCAGTGCCATAAATGTTTGAAGTGGTTCGGAATCCACTTTAAGCTGTATGTTCAGATCTCATATGACCGTAGAGCGTCACAAAGCCCAATCAGACTTCTCACCCACATGATTCCCAAACTGTAAAGAGGCGACTCAGCTCTAGACACAGTGTTGTGATCTGTGTGCTGTGCTGTAGTAGTAGTAGTAATACATTTGTAAAGACTAACGTAAGCATGATTTTATTTTGCAATCACAATACTAAAAATTAAATTCTAGCTAAACAAATACATTTTATAAGCAACGAGGACCAATCCATAAAAACTAAGAATAATAGAAAATGTTCATTTAAATAAATTATTTATATTGCTTGCACTTATTTATATTCTTGCACAGTTATCTATAAATATTTGTGTTTAATATTAAGCAGCAAGAAGTTTTAATAGAAAATCTTAAGTTTCAATACAAGATTATAAATGATAATAGTTAAGGATTCTTTCTAATGGGTAATATTTATCTGTATCTGAATTTATAATCCATTCCATAATAAAATTTCAAATCTTATTTTTCATTTTTGATTCATTCCTCTTAAAAGTTTTCCAATATATTTATTTCATAAAACTAAAACCAAAAGGGCTATTTATCCAAAGAAAGTAATTTATTGTAGCACGTTTTTCTAAATGCTGTTTATTGCGAGATTTTATATATCGCTGCTTTTATAATATTTTCAACTGCATCTTAAATCAACTCTGGTGTGGCGTCTTTATGGATTTTCTTAAGAAAATGAAGTAATTTCTATTCTGTTTTATTCTATTATTCTAAAAGTTTTAAAGAAATTTACTAATTTGTCAAGAAAACAAACTCTTTGAAAAGGTACAGCAAACAAATGTCAACAATAAATTTCGTAAAATAAAATAAGAAAAAGTAATTATTTATATCAAATTATAAACCTTCTCCTAACATATATGTTTTTTTTAATTCAATCATTTGAGTAACTAAATTTATTATTTTAATTCGTAATCTATATTGTATTTTTTACAGAAAAAATCAACATTTTTAACAATTCTTAGATAAAATTATTTGATATACACCATATAAACAAGTAAAAAATAGTTAAATTCAAAATGCTTAAAAATGCTTTGATATATGTATTCTCATTATATACAAAAATGCAAGTTTTATTAGAATTTAATAGGAGACTTGTTTAAAACTGTACATCCGAAATGTACATTCGAAACGGTTCATCGTGGTTGAATAAGCAATATAGCATATTTTAATCTAATATCAACGTAATGAATCTTAAACCGAAAACATTATAATATATTACTCTGATAACAATATGACTTTTACATTGAAAATAGAATAATGAATATTGAAAAAATTAGGAATTTATTGATTAGGAAAAAATTCGCTAGGATGTTCTAATTTATTTATTATGCAAATACTGATTGGTTTGGTTTGTCGCACTATGGTCATTTTTTGCACATTTTAGGTTATTTAGATCGGGACCTACTGTTTAACGTGGATTCCGAACCACTAACAAACGTCCATGCCACCACCAGGATTCAAATCTGAAGCTTGTGTTACCAAAGGCCAGGGCGCTAGCCAACTATCCGTCAGGCCGCTATACGAATACAGAAACATTTCCATCTGTTCTCTATCATATTTATTATAGAAATCCAATTAGTGAATGGTATTTTTCTAAACAGGCTTATAAGGCTTTACCTTTATTGGAAGCCAAAGCCGTACCATTGCATTGTACCCAAGCATCATTGGGCGCGGTCAGTACTTGGGTGGGTGACCACCTGGGAACACTGCGTACCGTTGGCAAATTTGGGACCTGAATGGCCGAGTGTCTAGCGCTCTGGCGCTCGGTGCCACAGGTTTCGGGTTCGAATTCCGGCGGTGCCATGGATGTTTGTAGTGGTTCGGAATCCACTTTAAGCCGTAGGTCCCGGTCTTCTATGACTGTAAGAGCGTCACGGAGCAAAAGTCAGGCTTCTACCTACGGGTGCTCCATCCCAACAGAAGCTGCTTCCTTCCCCTTCAATCGTGAGTCCATATGGGCTTGTGGGCTTGGCCAGCCAAGTGGGATAAGAAACAACAACAACAACAACCTTTATTGGAAAAATTACAATATATTTAATTTAAAGACAGCTTTACAGAATTTTTGCGACGATTTTTGTGGATGTAAAAAATAAATATATTCTATATTTGGAGAGAAAAATTTAAATGATCAATATCATCACCATTACCCCCCAATTGTTATAGACACCTATTTACAAGATCGTTATCGGTTTCAATAACAGAATTGAAAGACAATCTCACAATACAAAAAAAAAAGAAAAATAAATAATAAACCTTCATTACAAACAACAGATCTCACTACAATAATGTTCTAACATATTTATTATACAAATACAAAAATATTTCCTTCAGTTGTCTATCATATTAAATGCAGATTTCCAATTGAATAATGTAAGTTTTTATGCATTTTATAAGTAATCCTTTAGCTGTATTGGAAAAATTAAAATATATATAATTTAAAGATTAAAGACAACTAAAAAACTTTTGCGACGATTTCTGTTCATGTAAAAAATAAATATATAATACATTTAGAGAAAAAAATTTCAGCATCCAATGCCATAGTTTTTAAATGATCACGATTAACAACATTATCCCCAACTGTTATAGACATCCAACTTTACTTAGAAGATCGTTATCTACTCCTATAACAGAATTGAAAGACATTCTCACAATAAAAGAAAAAAGTAACAAACCTTCATTAGAAACAAACCATAGGTGAAAGTAAAAGACAATATCCTTGATTAACAGAAGTGACTTAACCAGTCAATAAAGATGCAATCTCACTACAATACACACAAAGATTTCATGAATGTCTTTTTTTTCCTCGACTTATTTTTTCCCCTCCATCAACGCTCAACAAAAGCACCGATGCTATCTATTCAGATTAATGCGATTCTAATCTCCCTTTTCCAACTCGAAATTAATGAAGACCGTTTGGAATTAAATGGAAGACTTTTAATCTTTTCCCTTTGTATTTGCACTTAACCTTTTCTCGAGTTCATTTGGACATCGACAATTAATGGGCGCCTCCCTTCTCTCCTGCCATTCCCGGGATTCAAAAAGAAACAGGGCTGAAATTGCTAATCGGTTTCAGAAATTATAATTGCTTTTTTTCCTTCTCTCTCTCTCTCTGTTCCTTCGATACAGTTTTTTACTGTCAGGAAATGAGTTTTCACTCAATTTTTAGAAACATTTTCTAATTAAATGATGAAATTATTATTTTTTTTCTATAATAATAAATTACATAAGAAGCAATCTCACTACAACACTGATCTAGTATATTTATTATACAAATACAAAAATATTTCCATCGGTTGTCTTAATTTGCAGAATTCCAATTGAACAAAGGTATGCTAACAAAATTTTTATATGTATTTTATAAGCAAGTCTTTAGCAATACTCGAAAAAATTACAATATATATAATTTGAAGAGTGGTAGTAAAAGTTTTGTGACGATTTTTATTTATGTAAAAAATAAATATATCCTAAATTTAGATCGGTTTTGTTTGTAGACAAGGTCATTTTTTGCACACTTTGGCTAAATAGACCGGAAACCTATAATCTAACGTTGATTCCGAAAGGTCTAACAGGGGCCTGATGGCCGATTGGCTGGCGCTCTGGCCTTTGGTATCACAGGCTTCAGCTTCGAATGCTGGCATAGGAAAAAAAATTCAGCTAGCTTTCACTGATATAATTTTGAAATGATCAAAATTAGCAACATTATCCACCAATTGTTATGGACATTCAGCCTTCTTTACATCATTATCTGTTTCAATAACAGAATTGAAAGACAATGTCACAATACAAAAAAAACCCTTCATTAGAAACAAACCACAGGTGAAAGTAAGAGACAATATCCTTGATTAACAGAAGTCACTTAACCAGTCACTAAAGATGCAATCTCACTACAATACACACAAAGACTACTACAACTCACTACAATACACACATTCGTGAGTGTCCTTTTTTTTCCCCTCGACTTATTTTTTCCCCACATCAACGCTCAACAAAAGCACCGATGCTATCTATTCAGATTAATGTGATTCTAATCTCCTTTCCCAACCCAAAATTAATGAAGACCGTTTGGAATTAAATGAAAGACTTTTAATCTTTTCCTTTTGTATTTGCACTTAACCTTTTCTCGAGTTCATTTGGGCATCGACAATTAATGGCGACTCCTTTCTCTCTCTTGCCATTCAAGAAGAAACAGGGCTGAAATTGCTCATCGGTTTCAGAGATTATAATTACTTTTTTCCTTCTCTGTTCTTTCGATACAGTTTTTTACTGTCAGGAAATGAGTTATCACGCAATTTTTAGAAATATTTTCTTATTAAATAATGAAAAAATTTTTTTTCCATAATAATAAATTACAAAAGATGCAATCTCACTGCAACACTGTTCTAATATATTTATTATACAGATACAGAAATACTATTTCCATTGGTTGTCTTATCATATTGAATGCAGAATTCCAATTTAACAATGATATGCCAACAAAATTTTATATGAATTTTATAAGTAAGACTTTAGCTGTATTGGAAAAAATTATAATATATATAATTGAAAGAGTGATAGTAAATGTCTGTGATGATTTTTATTTATATAAAAAATACATATATCCTATATTTAGATTGGTTTGGTTTGTACATTTGAATCTCGGGCAGGAATTGGTTTATTTTGGTTTGTTTGAATCTCGGGAGTGGCATGAATGTTTGTAAGTGGTTTGGAATACAAATCAAAATGTAGATTCCGGTCTAATTAGCCTGAAGGGTGCTGAAGCACGATCGTAGAGCTCCCAACCAAACAGAACCTCTAAAAAACATCCATTCCACATCTGTAATTCGAACTTGAAACATGTGGTACCAAAGGCTAGAGCGCTAGCCAATTGGCCATTAGGCCACTTTGAATATAGAAGAAAAAAAGTTCAGCTTCCAATTCTATAATTTTTGAATTATCAAAATTAACAACATTATCCCCAATTGTTATAGACATCCAGCTTTATTGACAAGATCTTTATCTGTTTCTCTAACAGAATTGAAAGCCAATCTCGCAATACAGAAAAAGCACCTTCCTTAGAAACAAAGCACAGGTGAAAGTAAAAGACAATATCCCTGATTAACAGAAGTCACTTAACCAGTCACTAAAGATGCAATCTCACTACAATACATACAAAGATTTCGTGAATGTCTTTTTTTTTCCTCGACTTATTTTTTTCCCTCCATCAACGCTCAACAAAAGCGATGCTGCTATCTATTCAGATTAATGCGATTCTAATCTCATTTTCCAACTCGAAATTAATGAAGACCGTTTGGAATTAAATGAAAGACTTTTAATCTTTTCCCTCTGTATTTGCACTTAACCTTTTCTCGAGTTCATTTGGGCATCGACAATTAATGGGCACCTCCCTTCTCTCTTGCCATTCCCGGGGTTCAAAAAGAAACAGGGCTGAAATTGCTAATCGGTTTCAGAGATTATAATTGCTTTTTTCCTTCTCTGTTCCTGCGATACAGTTTTTTACTGTCAGGAAATGAGTTATCACGCCATTTTGAGAAATATCTTCTAATTAAATTATGAAATTTTTATGCAATTTATTATTATAGAAAAAAAAATAAGATTCAATCTCACTACTACACTGTTCTAATATATTTATTATACAAATACAGAAATATTTCCATCAATTGTCTTATCATATTAATTGCAGATTTCACCAATTGAACAATGGTATGCTAACAAAATTTTTATATGCAAGTTTTCTGTATTTTATAGGTAAGTCTTTAGCTGTATTGAAAAAAAATTACAATACACTGAAGTGAAAAAGTCATGGGATAGCAATATGCAAATTTTCAGATGGTAGTAGCATCGCGTAGAACAGGTATAAATGCGCAGTGCTTTCGCAGGGCTTTCATTTCTGTTCAAGTTATATATGTGAAGAGGTTTTGACGTGATGATGACCGCACGATGGGAATTAACAGACTTTGAACGCGGAATGTTAGTTGGAGCTAGACGCATGGGTCTTGAAATTTCGGAAATCGTTAGGGAATTCAACATTCTCAGATCCACTGTGTCAAGAGTGTGCCGAGAGTATGAAATTTCAGGCATAACATCCCACCATGGACAGCGCAGTGGTCGACCGCCTGCACTTAACGACCGAGACCGACGACGTCTGCAAAGAGTCGTAAATTCTAACAGACAAGCAACACTGCGTCAAATAACCGCAGAAATCAATGTGGGACGTACAAGGGACTTGTCTGTTAGAACTGTGCGGAGAAATTTGGCTTTCTTGGGCTATTCCAGCAGAAGACCGACTCGAGTGCCTTTAGTGACAGAACGACATCGCTTGCAGCGACTCTCGTGGGCACGTGAGCATATCGGTTGGTCCCTAGATGAATGGAAAACCGTGGCCTGGTCCGATGAGTCACGATTTCAGTTGGTAAGAGCTGATGGTAGGATTCGAGTGTGGCGCAGACCCCACGAAGCCAGGCACTGTTCAAGCTGGTGGTGGCTCCGTAATGGTGTGAGCTGTTTTTTCATGGCATGGACTTGGTCCTCTGGTGCGACTGGACAGAACATTGACTGGAAATGCTTATGTTCAGCTACTTGGAGATCACTTGCAGCCATTCATGGACTTCATGTACCCAAACAATGATGGGATTTTTATGGATGACAATGCGCTATGTCACCGGGCCACAACTGTTCGCGATTGGTTTGAAGAACATTCTGGACAATTCCAACGAATTATCTGGCCACCTAGATCGCCCGACATGAATCCCTTCGAGCATTTATGGGACATCATCGAGAGGTCTGTTCGAGCCCAAAATCCTGCACCATCAACGCTTTCACAATTATGGACGTCTATCGAGACAGCATGGCTCAATATTCCTGCAGAAGACTTCCAACGACTTGTTGAGTCCATGCCACGTCGAGTTGCTGCACTTCGCCGGGCGAAAGGAGGGCCGACACGATATTAAGAGGTATCCCATGACTTTTGTCACTTCAGTGTATATATAATTTAAAGAGTGCTAGTAAAATTTTAGTGACGATTTTTATTTATGTAAAAAATAAAAACATCCTAGATTTAGATCGGTTTGGTTTGTAGCTCTAAGGTTATTTTATGCACACTTTAACTAAATAGACCGGAAACCTGCACTTTAACGTGGATTCCAAACGTCTAACCACGGCCTGATAGCCAATTGTTTAACTATATGGCCGTTGATATCATAGGTTCAAGTTCGAATCTTGGCGATGGCACGTATGTTTCTTAGTGGTTCAGTTAATAGCAGTTAAACGTAGGTCGCGGTCTAATTAGCCTAAAGTGGGGAAAAACTGTCCGTAGAGCGACAAACCGAACCACTGGCAAACATCCATGCCATCGCTCTATTTCGACCATGAAATTTGTTGTACCCAAAGCCAGAGCGCTAGCTAATTGGCCATCAGTCCGACCTAGATTTAGAAAGGGGGAAATTTCAGCTACCAATGTTATAATTTTTAAAAGACTAAAATTTACAACAATACTTATCCTCAATTGTTATAAGCAAGCAGACTTATTTACAAGATCGTTATTTGTTTCAGTAACATTGACAGACAATCACACAACACAAAAGAAAAAAATTAACAAACCCTCGGTGAAAGTAAAAGACAATATCCTTGATTATAGAAGTCACTTCACCAGTCACTAAAGACGCAATCTCACTACAATACATACAAAGATTTCGTGAGTGTCCTTTTTTTTCCCCTCCATCAACGCTCAACAAAAGCGATGCTGCTATCTATTCAGATTAATGCGATTCTAATCTCCTTTTCCAACTCGAAATTAATGAAGACCGTTTGGAATTAAATGAAAAACTTTTAATCTTTTCCCTCTGTATTTGCACTTAACCTTTTCTCGAGTTCATTTGGGCATCGACAATTAATGGGCACCTCCCCTCTCTCTTGCCATTCAAAACGAAACAAGGCTGCTGAAATTGCTAATAGGTTTCAGAGATTATAATTGCTTTTTTCCTTCTCTTCTGTTCCTTCGGTACAGTTTTTTACTGTCAGGAAATGAGTTATCGCGCAATTTTTAGAAATATTTTCTAATTAAATGACGAAATTTTTATGTAATTTATTATTATTACTATTATTTTAATTTTTGAATTATGTAGCGTCGTAGGGAGTAATAAAATGGATAGTAGGAAAACATAATTTGAAACCTTTCAAAGACATCTAATCAATTATTATTTTTTTTAATTATAACGTTCGATCAGTGGGTATAAGAAATTGTGCATGAAAACTGCAAATTAATATTCTTAAAGATAAATGTCCAAATTTGCTGAACTATATTTTATAGTAGCTCATAAAATTAGATTAAATTAAACCTTTGTTTTTACTAATGGTATTATATGTTTTTATTAAAAATAAATTTCAGAGCTGTATTTAATTCACTGTGCATGATAGACATTATTTTAAAAGAACCAAATTTTTTTTGTTTCAGTATAGTGTATTTTATTTCAATGATTGTTGATGTTTAATCTATAATTTAAATTTTGCGTTTAATTATTATAAACAAAAGTTTATACAATAGCTTAATAATAAAGTAATGATAAACGATTAGTATCCGGATTAGTTTATCATCACTTTGTTGATAATAAACCAATACTTAGTATTAAGTAATGTTAAACTTGATTTCTAATCTATTGTAACGTTTCGGCCTATATTAGACTTAGAATGGCTTCAAGAAGAGGGCAACTTTGAATTTTATTTACAAACATATACATAAAGTCTATGTAACTATATAAATTAGATACACAAGATAGATAAGATATAGAAACACAAGTGCAGTTCACTCCAAGTTCGTAGATTTTCAGAGTTCTCGACTCTACGACGAATCTAAACCCTAGTCTGCGGAAGATCACACGGCGTGATTCCCGAAACAACAAGGGGCTCACTTTTAAACAGACGGAAAACTCCGGCCTATTCAATCACTTCAAAGAAAAAAAGAAAAAAAAAACACTTCTGATCGACTCATCGCAGAACTCTCCCTCTCTCTCTTTTCTTCACCGAAAAACTCCTTTTAAGACAATCTGTCAAGAGGAGAGAGGTCAGCTTCCCTCACTTCTCAATGGAGTCGACATTCATCAGCTCGTGGTCTGTTACCAACCCCGCTGGAACAATTAATAGTATATTAAGTGGTTGATATTCAATATGTAATTGTTTCGACCTGTGAAAGTCGCCAGATAATCTCTAATTTCCTGAATCTCATTATGCATGATACCGAGTATCTGCTGTCAGATTTGAGTGGCAGGTTGTTCTCATTAGTACAAAACACTAATTGCATGTAGTACAACTATCCACAATAAAGATTCGTCCGCTGTCAAATTTGAGTGGTGGGTTTATTATATATTTGCCACATAGCATACATTCCTCTCTCCTGGAAATGAAATGCCAAAACTCTTCTCGTGAGAAAAAAATGGTGCACTATATTTGGACTAAAAGAAATAACGCCAAGTCTTATATAAAAATACTTTAAAAGATAGATAATATTTGTAAAAGTCCGATTAAAAGTATTAACTATAAATGCATACAGTTAATTAGAAATGCATAAATTTAATACAATTGGAAATACATAAATTTCTTTCATGGTGCGTTTTATGTAGTTGAGTATTAAAATTTAATTTCGATAGACATCCGAAAATAACAATTCAAGCTCTAACCTTTCCCATACATATTTTTTATTTTCCTTTCTCCTCTTCAAATCGCTGACCCT
The DNA here is from genome assembly GCA_021605075.1 of Caerostris darwini. NCBI lineage: Eukaryota > Metazoa > Arthropoda > Arachnida > Araneae > Araneidae > Caerostris > Caerostris darwini. The sequence goes on from BPLQ01008944.1 coordinate 155,968, forward strand.
AAAGGGATAATTGAATTATATCTTGAAATATTATTTTAAAAATTCAAAACAAAGCACTTATTTAGATTTTGGATTAAATTAAATGCAAACCTAAGCTAAATAGTGCATTTTGTCAGACACAAAACCATGCACCAATTCAAATTACCAAAACTACAAAAATTTATTGATTCCGAAACGAATAATGACTTTTTTTTTTAATAACTCGCGTAATCCCTTTATTGAAAATTTGCATTCAACAAATATTTCTTGCAAAATATTGCTGAAATTACTTAAACTACCAGCAATAATTTCAAGTTTATGAGAATTATTTAATCCCTAAAGCATATTTGCAATGCCTTTAAAATATTATGTTTCATTTTTTTAAAACGGAAAATTCGTTTACATCAACATTTTACTTTATTTTCCCGAAAGCAATATAGCTCTCCATATACAATTTATTATTATATATTAAATTTAATATCTTAAATATCATCATAAATCGGATAAATATTTTACAATTAAATATTGAAATTTTTATAATTATTTTCGCTTCCAATATTAATCCCTTATTTAAAATTAACCGAGCATTACTATTGGGCCCAAAAAGTAAGACCAATTTTTATTTTTTTCCAAAACTCTTTATTTATTCTTCCGGATTTATTTCATCGCCTTCAAAGTAATCCTCTCCGGACACAATGCACTTGTGATAACGTTTTTCCCAATCCTCAATGCATGCCAAAAAGTCATTGGCTTTCAAGGGGCGCTGCGATTCACGTTGAATCTCTTCAATCGACTCAAAACGGTGTCCCCGGAGGTATTTTGAGTTTAAGGAATAGCCAGAAGTTGCACGGTGTGAATATGGTGGTTATGGAACGATACGAGTTTCATTTTTGACAGTTTGGCCCTGCGGAAGGAATTCATAATGCACCACACCAAGGTAATCGAAGTTAACAGTCAACATGACTTTGATTTTTGAGCGACTTTGACGTGATCTTTTCAGTCTTGCTTCACCTTTGTCACGATATTCGCTCAATTGATCGGTTGTTTCCGGGTCGTAAGCATAAATCCAAGTCTCATCTCCAGTTATGATGCATTTCAAATTGACCTGATAGTCAGAAAGCATTGTTTCACACACTTCAACGTGACGATGTTTTTTCAAAAAATTCAGTGTTTTATGTACCAATCAAGATTTGACGAGTTTGAGGCCCAAAACATCTTTTAAAATGGAGTTGGCCGATCCTTTAGAAATTCCAACATCATCAATATATATATATATTTGGGTATAAACTGCGGAAGAGGAAATGTTTTGGTGATTGATATAGGATGATCAGGCGTGGTAAGATAGGAAAAAATAAGAAGCAACGAATAAAGAATAATTACATTACATTGATAAAATTTGTCGGTAAACAAAAGAAATGCAAAATTCGTGAATATTATACAAACACACAAATGAATTTCAATAAGAGGTATGGTTTCCCATGTCCGAAAGCAGTGTCGCACGCCTACGAGACATGGAATCAATGAGATTATCAATGAGTGATTGGGGTATTCACTCTCACTCCTTTAGAAGAAAGCTTTCCAACTGCTGAATTGATTCTGGGAGTGATCGACTAACAACCCTTCTGCGTAGAATATCTCAAATATGTCCGGAGAATATGCTGTCCAATCCATTCGATGGATTCCTTCGTCGAATAGTAAATTGTCCACTAACTGAGGCTGGCGTTATCATCCATGAGAATAAATTCATCTGTGATTTCTGCATCATAAAAGACAACAATAGGTCTGAGAATCTCATTCCTATATCTCTGAGGCGTTAGTGCTCCCTTTCTGATAATGTGCAGGCCGGTGCAGCGATTGATAGAAATACCGCCCAGATCATCACTCAGCCTCCACCAAATGGGATACTTCGATGCACGAATGCAGGAATATTCCATATACCAGGTTCACCCCAAATGAGAATCCTGCTGTTGTCAGGTTGTACACTTAAGAGGGACTCGTCTATGCTCCACTCATCTCGTCTCGTCTCCATCTGAGATGTTCCTGTGCCCACCTTCTGCTGGAAGCAAGATGGTCATGAGTCAATGAAACACAAACCATGGATCTGCGAGCATGCAAACTCACGTGGTAGAGTCGGTTTCGAACACTTTGAGTCGATATTCTGATACCAGAAACCCTCTGAAAGTGCTGTTACAATAAAGTGGCGTTTATAGTGTGTTAGTCTATATGTGTTTACAGTGTGCGTCTATATGTGTTTACAGTGTGCGTCTATATGTGTTTACAGTGTGCGTCTATATGTGTTTATAGTGTGCGTCTATATGCGTTTATAGTGTGCGTCTATATGCGTTTATAGTAGTTAGTGTATAGTCTGGTAGTTAGCATTAAATACAGATCCTCATTTTGTGTTTTTGCACACGTATGTCCTTCTCCCGATCTTGCGACCTAATGAACAACTGGTTAGCTCTCTGGACGTCGATTCAGATTCGAATCCTGGCGGTGGCATGGATGTTTGTTGGTGGTTTTTCGGAATCCACTTTAAACAGTAGCTCCCGTTCTATTTAGCCTAAAGTGTGCTCAAGATGACCGCAGAGTGACTTAGCAAACCAAATTCTCTCGATCTTCGATGAACATTTCCAGTTTCCAAAAACGATTTCATAGTCTGGAAATGACTTTTGAGAAATCCCTATTGCTTTCGCTACAACGGATTAGGTTTAACTCGCCTCTAAGCAACCAATGACCCTCCAGGCTAACGATTCAGCTAAGGCATCTCGATGAGACATCGCAATCATTGTTACAAAACATTCAACACATGTCAGTTGTTTTTAATCTCCTCTTATGGAAGGAATGATGCAGGTGGCTTTTCATTCCTTATATGAAACGCTTAGTTTATAACTTTACAAACAAAATTTGCATATTCCCATATTTGTAAACGTATATAATTTTTATATTTAACATCTTCTATTTCATTTTTATTAAAAAAATTATGGCAATTATATGGCTACTTCATACTGAACTCACAATATCCTAAATTGTTTTGAGCAGTGTATTTATATTATATATTCATAGATGAACATACTTATGAAGGACAAAACCATATAAATTCACTGTCGCATATTAAAAGGCCGCCAAAGAAAGAATAGGGATTTGTTTATTCTAAGTTTGTATTCATCATACTATTACAAATAAAAGCAAAGAGTTTAATTGACACTAATACTGAAAATGCATTGATTTAAAAACTTATTGAATATTTACTTGGAATTTTTTCAGTGTACAAGTATGTAATTTACAATGTATTTTGATTAATAAAGTGGCATTTATTTATATAGTAATTTACTTAAATTAAAAAAAATTATTTAGAAAAATTTTTTCAACATATAGTCAAGATATTTCTATTGAACTTTTGAAAAACTTTCAGTCAGGAAAATGGATATCATAAAGCATAGTAAGTTAATTTACCATTTTTAATGGATCGTGGTAAGTGTATCATTCATTTAAAATAGGGATAAAAAAATATTTTTTGACGTATAAGGAGCAATGTTGGTAAGAATCAATACCACTATCAATTCGTTTACCTTGAAAATAAAAAGAGTTTTTTTATTAAAATTAAATAGTAAAACGCGTTTGACAACTATAAAACTTTTTTATTCGTTAAAATATGATGTTATGCAAAATATTTATGTACTTTAAAAACAACAAAGCATTTTAAAATTCGGAATGATAAATTAATATGTTTTACACAAAAAAAATTTTGATATTTAGAAGCATTAAATATTTTTTCATTGAAAATAAGCAAAATTTATTGTAAAACATTATTTGTTATAAAATTTTTATTTTTATTTCTGGTTATTTTAGAAAATAATAGCCTTATATTATATAGAAACAATAATTTTATTTATTTATTTTCTCATAATCTACAGAGGCTTTGGAAAAATATTATCCACTAATCAAACTAAGTGGGCCTGATTGCCGAGTGACTAGCGTTCGGTGCCAAAGATGTTTGTAGTGGTTCGGAATCCCCTTTAAACCGTAGATACCGGTTTAATATGACTGTACGGCACAGGGATGACAACCCCATCCCGTAAAAACACATCTTTTGTCTCAAAATCAGGTAGTAGGCAGACGGGCATGACCAACCATGGGGCCATTGTGGCCATGAAGAAGAATCAAAATAATTACAAATTCAAATTTCATAAGTATTATGTGAAATATCGTAATAATTATAATCCCTACAGTAGCTCTCACTAAAATTAAAAAACGAACAAAGTTATATAAGCATATCAATATTTTAATTTGTTATGATCCTGAAATAGGTTTGAAATGTTAGTATAATTACAATGAAATAAAGAAATTAGTAAAACAAAAAGAATGGAAAACTTATTTGAGCATTATATCCCTAATAAATCACACTTCGTAAAACGCCTATTTTCTTCCCAATAACTTGATGAGCATTAATTTATCAATAACTAATTAATACGTCGACTTTGTTAATACCTCTAATTCATCTTATTTCAAAAGCTGCAAATGGCGAAAGATGACGCGAAGAATTAAATAAGACTATAAATATCGTAATAGATAAATATTTCCCATAAATAATTGATGACATTTACAAATGCACTCATTTCTATGAATAACTGAAAAAGTAATTATCTTAATGAAGTACAGCGAATTGCTATTAATTAAGAGCAACTGACAAATCTTTGAATACGAGTTATCAGAAGGCTGAAGCATTCGGGAATACTAGTAAATTACTTCATCTGATGGTTCTTATTAAATTAATGATTCATTCTTAGCAATTTTATTACAAATAGATATATTTATTAAAAATTAATTGAGTACTGCAACGAAGCATCTCTTGCCAAAAGGGTTTAGCTATTATTGATAGCACTTAATAGTCAATAATATCCTTATTTCGCGATTATTTTCATGCTAAAAATTATGTTTGATCAAAGTAATATAATGTTGCTGTAAATACATCCTGGCGAAACTTTTATCTAAGCCATATCGAAAAGGAGTTCTACAAGTTTTTCATATTAATGATTTCATTCTTCGCAATTTTATTACAAATAGATATATTTATGTTGTTGTTGTTGTTTCTTATCCCACTTGGCTGGCCAAGCCCACAAGCCCATATGGACTCATGATTGAAGGGGAAGGAAGCAGCTTCTGTTGTGATGGAGCACCCGTAGGTAGAAGCCTGACTTTTGCTCCGTGACGCTCTTACAGTCATAGGAGACCGGGACCTACGGCTTAAAGTGGATTCCGAACCACTACAAACATCCATGGCACCGCCGGGATTCGAACCCGAAACCTGTGGCACCGAGCGCCAGAGCGCTAGACACTCGGCCACCATTCAGGTCCCAAATTTTGCCAACGGCACGCAGTGTTCCCAGGTGGTCACCCACCCAAGTACTGACCGCGCCCAATGATGCTTGACTTCGGTGATCTAACGAGAACCGGTATATTCAGCATGGTACGGCCGTTGGCCAGATATATTTATTAATAATTAATTGAATACTGCAACAAAGCAAAGTGTTTAGCTATTATTGATAGCACATAACAATCAATAATATCCTTATTTTGCGTTTCTTTTCATGCCAGAAGTTGTGTTTGATCAAAGTAGTATAATGCTGCTGCTAATCCATTCTGGCCAAACTTCTATCTAAGCCATATCGAAAAAAAGTCCTTCAAGTTTTTCACATCAATATATTTAATACTAAAATAAATTAGATTCATTCTAGAAACAGAATTTTGTATCACTAATTTAATAACAATTTTGTGGGTTTGTCACTCTATGGTCATTTTTTTGCACACTTTAGGCTAATTAGATCAGGATCTACAGTTTAATGTAGATTACGAACCACTCACAAACATCCATGCCAACGCCAAGATTCCAACCTGAAGCCTGTGGTACCAAAGGTCAGAGTGTTAGCCAATTGGCCATCGGGCCGATTTCGAAGTTTGTAGCTTCCCACCAATTCAATGTCAACTTTTTTCGTTACAATTTAAAATCGATATTTCTTTCAACGATTCTCCTATCTTTTTATGATTTTAAATAACACTATATTCTAATCACAACAAACACAAAACTAAACCAAAAGTATCAATTTGGAATGGTAGATATTTCACAGCAAGATTTTCCAATATGTTATCAACTTATCAAGCTTAAACACGGAGTACTATCTTCCTTCTGTACGTGTACCGAAGGAAAAAGACAGAATAAAAAAAAAAAAAAAAAATAGGAAATAAAAAAAATGCTTCATCCCGGTCCTTGTTAAGTATCTCCTTGAAGAAAGAGCGCGAAAGACAATTAGACGTTTGCGGCAAAAGAAAAGTCATTATATCTGGAGCGAACTACAAACCCTCCTTTACTGCAGCATTTCTTTTTCCAAAGTCATTCCACGTCCCTGCCAAAGAAGACATAACAGAAAAAAATTCTGTTGACTCTTCCACCATGACTTTTTCCTTTTAGATTTCTTCCTCCTCCCTTTATTATAGATATATATATATATGAGGGCAGGTGGGAGATTTTGACTTTGTTCTCTCCTTAATTGGGTTATGTCGAAAAATGTTCCAAGAAAAGCGTAGGAGGCGGGGATAGAAGATGGCGCATACTTGAGTACAGACTTCTTTCTGTGCCTGTGAGGGGGAAAAAAGTGCTCAAATTCCAGGTAGGCTTCGAATTTGGGGATTAAATCTGACAGTTTGGGTATAAAGTTTGATTTCCTTCCCCCCCTCCCCACTCCCCTGGTGTTGTTTTAAGGTTCGGGATTGATAAAGCGGCACCCCTCTTATTAGCCGTGGCAATGTTTGGTGGAAAACAGCGGTGATTCTCGAAACGCTCTGGAGGATGCTTTTATTGAGGCTGAGTGCTCGGTAACGATCATTGGGGATGTAATTTTTTTTTTAAGTATTTTCTGAATGAAAATTTAAATTTCATTATGCCTCAAATAGAAGCGCGTTTCTGATTAGGGTTTTAGATCAAATTATTTTAAAAATGTCAGCCTGTATTTAAATCGTACAAACTTTTAGATTTTTTTTTTTAAAAATCAAAACAAAAATTCAAATGAATGCTTTTAAATTAATAATGCAGTTCTTTAATCAGAAAGACACAAATAAAAGAGAAGTAACGTTACTTGTAACGATCATTGAAGATATAATTTTTTTTAAAGTATTTTCCGAATGAAAATTTGAATTTCCTTAGGTTTCAAATAGAAGCACGCTTCTGATTAGGATTTTAGTTTAAGTTATTTTAAAAATGTCAGTTTATATTTAAATCGTACAAACTTTCAGATTTCTTTTTAAAAAGCAGTTAAATAAACTTTTAGCGAAAATTCAAAATAATGCTTTTAAATTAATCATGGGTTTCTTTAAACAGAAAGAAACAAATAAAATACAAGATATCAATATTTCTTCTTTCCATTTATATACAGAAGAATGATATTAAAATATTATAAAAATAGAATAAACGTTCTTATGTAAATATGAATTGTACCTCGTAATTGTACTTCCTTTTTTTAAATTTCATTAGGTTTCAAATAGAAGCTCTTCTGATTGGTGTTTTAAAATCACGTGTTTTAACAATGGCAGTCTATATTTAAATCGTACAAACTTTTAACCTATTTTTTTAAAAACTGTTAAAAATAATTTTTGTAACGAAAATTCAAATTAATGCTTTTAAATTAATAATGAATTTCTTTAACCAGAAATAAATAAAATGCAAGATATCCGTATTTCTTCTTTGTATTTATATTCACAGGAATGATATTAAAATATTATAAGAACAGAATAAACGTTCTATGTAAATAGGAACTGTACTTCCAACTTAGCAAGTAAAATTATTATTTCAAACCTAAAATATTATAAATCTTTTAAATATCAACCCATAAAAATTTCATAATTTCTTATAAATTCACAAATGTGACTTATTAAGCGATTTCCTATAAAATTAATTCCAGTACACAACATTATACAAAAAATTAGAGATAAAACTTACTAGAACAATTATAGAGAATCTACACAAATATGTTAATATAAAATATTGAAAAAGAAAACGATAGTACGACATTGTCTAGGAAAAAAAAAACTTATTAGAACAAATATAAAAAGTTAAAAAGGAAAAAAAAATATGCAAATATATATCCATTAGTAAATGTAGTTTTGCATCATGCATACTTAATTTAATAAAAAAATTTTAATGCAAATCAACACTGTTGTTGTTGTTGTTGTTGTTTCTTATCCCACTTGGCTGGCCAAGCCCACGAGCCCATATGGACTCATGATTGAAGGGGAAGGAAGCAGCTTCTGTTGTGATGGAGCACCCGTAGGTTTGACTTTTGCTCCGTGACGCTCTTACAGTCATAGAAGACCGGGACCTACGGCTTAAAGTGGATTCCGAACCACTACAAACATCCATGGCACCGCCGGGATTCGAACCCGAAACCTGTGGCACCGAGCGCCAGAGCGCTAGACACTCGGCCATTCAGGTCCCAAATTTGCCAACGGCACGCAGTGTTCCCAGGTGGTCACCCACCCAAGTACTGACCGCGCCCAATGATGCTTAACTTCGGTGATCTAACGAGAACCGGTATATTCAGCATGGTACGGCCGTTGGCAAATCAACACTTATTAACTAGATAAAGGATATATTTTAAGTCTATCAAACATATTACGATATTCAGACATATAATTAAATGACAATGAGAAATTAATTTTTAGATACATGTATTTTTGGAAGATTTTTAAATAAAGGCTTATTTTCATTTTCTAATGGAGATTTTTGAGTTTAAAAGAGAATGTATTTACAATATAGGTCATTTTTAATATTTGGTTATATTTGGCTAATTTTGACATAGTCGATGGCTAAAAATACAGCATATTTATCTGGCAACATCGAATTAATCTGTTCATCTCCATACTCAATTATTCCATCATTTAAAATTAAAATATTTGTATTTTATAGCTAAAAAATAATAATATTTTGAGAAATATAGAAGAAAGAAGAAGAAAAAGGACAATATGACATATACTAATATCACGTCAATATTGTATAGGTATACAATATTGTTGTGACTTTGACTTACATTAGTCATTCGTCATTAGTAAGGGCAAGGTGTAGTAGATTCAGCGTTACCACACTGAGTTACCGCAATGTCAAACGGACACCGAATTTTGAACGGAAGGTGACATATGGTTCGAACTTTACTTCTCCTCCTTGAGTCCAACAAAGTAAGGAGCAAATTTATCTGTTATATAAAGCGTTAATACTGTGGTGAAACCTACATAAACAGTTAACATTTTGTATAAAAACAATAATGGGCCTCCCAAAAAAAATTAATATTGCAATACAGTATATTTATCATGGTATAATTTACTAAATACATTCAAAACTCGTGATATTGCAACTCTATAATTATAATGAGAGCTATACTGTAATTTAATGCAAAAAGTTTTATGTTTTAATGAATAAAAAAATAGTTTTATAAAAATTTAGAATACTTGATTGAGTTTAAATTATTTTAAAACATTTCTCAAAGTATTATATAAAGGCTTTTATTCTTCAAATTTTTGGAATTAAAATCTTACCTGACAAGTTGCGATGAAGATGCATAAAACCAAGAAGAATAGAGACGTCGTTGTTTTTGATGACCGCAATATCATTGTCACTTTTTAAATTCCTGAAAATAGAATAAGTAATTGATGGTTATCTAACAACAATATATTACTGTAAAAATTTGTAAGTAATTTCACAATATTATTGCTATATAATTAGGCATTAAAAATTTTTATGGCATACTTTAATAATTTTTTTAAAGTCTAAAAAAGGCATTAATTTTAAAATCATTTATTGCATCACATTTATTAAAAAAAATGTATAGCCAACCGAAAAGCATGGTGATAAAAAAATGTAATAATTCTATAATATATCACTCCAGTATTCTTTTTTAAATTTTTATAAATATAAATATGATTGTAGACAGATTTTTACTTACGCATACACATATATTATCTTAATACATATTATAGTATCTTCATACTAACATGTTATTGTAAACATGTTAGTATGAAGATACTTTAATATCCTAGTGATAACCAGCAAGATCTGCGATGTATGAAAAGGAAGATTTAAGGTAAAAAGGTTTGGTAAAGAAATATTAAAATTATAAAAATGAAATGATAGATAAAAATAAAATCAATAATTCAAAAATATTTATTTCTACAAAACAAAATAAAATAAACTATTTCAATTCAAAAAATTAAATATATTGACATTCGAAAAATTAATAACAGAATTATAGAACGATATAGTAAACCAAATTATATTTAATACATAATAATTAATATTTATGTCATTTGATTAGAAAGATACTTCGTAAAGTCTTATTTATAAAGAAACTTAAAGTCGTATATTTAAAGTACGAAAATAAAATAAAATGCATCGCATAAGCACAATGCAGGAAGCATAAGAAAGAAACTAATTAAAAAAATTAAAGGTACTGCCATCTGGAAATTAGTATTCGAAAAACTAATAACAGAACTATAGAACGATGTAGTAAAACATACAAAAACAGTAAATTATATTTATTAATACACGTACATGACAATAAAATAATTATATCATCTGATTAGAAAGACACTTCGTTAATTCTTACTTATGAACAAATTCTGTGACGTATGAAAATAAAATAAATTGTATAAGCACACTAAAATAAATATAAGAAAGACACTAATTCGCAATAACTCTTCAAGAACCTTTTCCAGAATAACAGAAATAATTGAAAGGAATAATAGACGTATACCAAAATCAATACATTAAAAATTATTTTTACAGAACAAAATAAAAAATAAACAAACGATTCTAATTCAAAAAATTAAGAGTATTGCCATTCGTAAAATAGTATTCGAAAAACTAATAAGAGAATTATCAAACGATATAGTTAAATATATTTATTAATACATGCACATGACAGTACAATAATTATATCATTTGATTAAAAAGATACTTCGTTAAATCTTACTTATAAACAAACTTTGTGATGTATGAAAATAGAATGAATTGCATAGTATAAGCACACTGAAATAAATGTAAGAAACTAATTCGTAATAACGCTTCAATAACCTTTTCCAGAATAACAGAAATAATTAATTTTTTGTGATTGAATGCGAATTGAAAAATCGTTGACGAGTGATTTCAAACGATATTAAAAAAATATATGTGATGCTTTAGTAAAATAATTGGTAATTAACTTACACATAGAGCACTTGTTTTGATAACATGTAAAAAACATGATACAAGAAACGAACTAATTAGTTTTAACCTTTATCCAGTAAGGAGGAAAAAAAAACAAATGGTTTGAAGAAGATTATGTTGTTATAATTGAAACTAATACCCAACACAAAAATAAAGCAATGCTGAATAACTTTTTGTAAATTGATATGATTAATTAAAACTTCTTCTGCATTCTGAAAAAAATTACTGTGATCAGAATTAATGATCGATTAGAACGAAAGGTGTATTAATACGAAAATCCCCAAGAACATTTTTCCCGCTGTTAATGATTGAAAAAAAAAATGCATAATTAATTACGATATATTTTCAAACTAATATGTTAAAAGTCCTTTTTTTTTAAATTTTGTTCAGTTATTTGTAGATTATAAAGCCCATTCTTTAATTTATTTTTGTAAATATAATGTTTAATTAGTTTAAAAAAATTGTTTGGATTGCAATGGATTAATTTTACAAATTAATTAAGCTCATTCTAAGATACAAAACACTCGAAATAAATTAGGAGTGATTATTTACGACTATCTAAATTGCATGAAAATCATTTTTTTTTTAATTTTTGAATTAGTGTTTATTTAAATATATAAGTATGCTAAATCATTTTTTTTATTTATTTGATTACTGGTTTTACAATATATTTGAAAAAAACATTGTAAAAGAGCCGCTATCACAGGTGCTCATATAAAAGATTTATTGCATAAAAATGCATAGTTGCAAGGACGTGTGCAGATTTTTTATGTAATTCCGTTCCTGGTTTTTGTAACATAAACCATAAATATAGGACATTCTCATCATATCTATTTTCTTCTTCTTCAATGGCGCAACAGCCCCATGGTGATCCAAGGCCATCTGCCTACTGGCGGAATCCAAAACATGAAATGTTTTTCTTTTTACAGAGTAGAGTTGTGAGCCCTACACGTAGAGCAATAGTAATAGTAGTCATCCCGGTCTAATTAGCCTAAAGTGTGCAACAAAAATGACCGTAGAGCGACAAACCATACCAAACTAAACCTACGATCAAATCCTTACAGGCATATTAGATCGGGACGAACGGCTTAAAATGGATTCCGAACCACTATAAATGGTCATGGCACCACCGGGATTCGAACTCGAAATCTGTGACACCAAGCGACAGAGCGTTAGTCACTTAAACTACGGATACTAATAATTAAAAAATGTTTGGTTTGTCGCTCTATGGTCATTTTTCTGCACACTTTAGGCTAATTAGACCGGGACAGCTTAATGTGGATTCCGACACTAAGAAACATCCATGCCACTGCCAGGATTCGAAACTGAAGCCTGTGGTACCAAAGGCCAAAACACTAGCCAATTGGCCATCATTAAAAAAGGCTTTTTTTTATTCAGAAAAATAGGCTGATTGTGAAATATTCTAAATTGCATACATTTTAAAATGCCATATTTAAAAGAAATTTAAATTAGTGTGCCCGACTCGTTGCTCAATTTCAACATACGCCGCTGATCATTAGGGCGGAGGTTCAATCGACTGTTAACACTGTTTCAAAAAACGAGGACGAGTTTGTGATGTTCAGCATCTTGCTTCATTAGTCAGACTACTTGATGGGAGTTCTCTGGTTTTTTCTTATGCGATACGCAAATGCGGGACAGTTTTTCCTAAAAAGTCCACTTTCCTCCTTCTTCAGCGACATGGAGCAGAAGTCAGACTTCTGCCTACGGATGCTCCATCACAACAGAAGCTTCCCCCATCTTCCCTCCTTCCATTAGGGATACGACAACAACATTTAAGTTAGGGTGTATGAAATTTAAAACGCTCTTAACTTTGAATACCATTAAGAGCCTAAAGCTCAGTATTATAAATCTACTATAACATACATCACTCAAAAAGATAGTCAACGCAATTTAGACTTATAATTATAATTATACAGAAGCTACAATTTAATTAACACAATTAAATAATATATACTTTAACTTGCTAAAACTACCAGTAATTACTTAGTTTCTACTAACAAGAAAGTATATAAAATACTTCTTTTTAAAATAGTTTCGTTATCTAACTGCACAACAAGGTTAACTGATAAAATTTATAGCAGGCTAAAAAAAAATAAGTTTAGATGCTTAAAAAAGTAATTTAAAAAAAGAAAAAAGCAAGTTATGAATCATTAATTTTTGAGTCTGGTGCTTCACTGTAACAAATGGCACTTACGCAATGTTCATTTAATTACAAAATTATGCATTAAAATGGTTTAAAAACAAATTAAGAGCACTCTTAGCAACGAACGCTTGGATCTTTTCTTTACTTTTACTATAAAATTATTTCCCCTCTATAAAAATTTAATTAGTTTAATTTACGAAAGCATACTTATTCATGCCACTTTAAAAATGCTTACGGATTCCTTAAGATAATCTTAAATTTCGTGGTATTTCTAGTTGTAACAGTATTTACACAGTAACAGTATTGTGCAAAATTTAACATTTTCCTAATTAATTATATGGAGATACCAGCTTTAAATCCCACTTTTCAGTAGCATTTCAGAAAATTTTCAATTGTTTTTTATGCTTATTCGTAATTGGGGAAGGTGGAAATCTTCCATTCGAAAAATCACCAACATTACCACAAAATTTACGTCGGCATATATACATAATTCGTAACTGTAACTGCAATATATAATATCCCGTAAGACAGTAATTTTAAAAAAAAATTGAGGATTTGGTTTGTCACTTTACGGTCCTTTTTCTGCACACTTTTGGCTAATTATACAGGGACCTACAGTTTAAAGTGGATTCCGAACCACTAACAAACATCCATACCACCGCCAGGACTGGAACATGAAGCTTGTGGTATGAAAGGCCAGAACGCTATCCAATTAGCCATCAGGCTGCAAAAAATTGAGGATTGGTTTAATTTGTCGCCCTACGGTCATCTTGTGCACACGAGAGCTACAGACCGGGACCTACAATTTAAAGTGGATTCCGAACCACTCACAAACATCCATGCCATTGCTAGGAGTCGAGCCTGAAGCCTATGCTAACCAAGTCCAGAGCTCATCAAATTGCCCTTCAAGCCCCAAAAAGTTAAGGAAGTTTTCATTAAAATAGGGATAATTTAATGATTATTTAATATAGCCAGTGCGTATGCATAAATATTTTTTACAGATTAAATTTAATGTAGGAAAAAACATAATTTTTTTAAAATATGAAATAGATTAAAGTATTTTTTAATGAAAATATACGCATTGTACGAGCAAAAAAATTTCGGGAAAGAATATAATAAAAACCTATTACATACGAACACATTACTTGTCTGATAAATTTTATCCTCCTTTAATTAAAAAAAAAACTCTTAGACTAACAGTTCTTTTTGAAAAAGAAATATAATGGCCTTATATTATTTATTTGTGTACATTATTAAATAAGACTAACAACTGGTACGTAACTATTAAAAAAATAACAATATCTTCTAATTTTATAAAACACTATTTTTACTGTTATTTTTTTTTTTTTCTACTTTTATTGCACAATTTTTCTCGAAATTGATGGAAGTTTTTTAATGGCATATAACTGGAAAAGTATTAGGCCAAAATGGGATTTTTTTTTAATTTCCGTTGAAGTATTAGTTTTTTCTGTAGTCCGTAGTTAATCTTAACTTTCTTTTTCCAAAAGTAATAAACGAAATGGCTTTTCTTTTTTCTAATTTCTGTAGAAGTCTTATTTTTTTCTGTTTGTAGTACATAGTTAATCTCAATTTTTTAAAACTTTTTTAACCTCTTAACTTCGAATAAACATATGTGTTGATATATAAAATCTACGTTCTGTACGTAAATCAAAATAACAATAATGTTAATAAAGTAAAAAAATATTATTTACAAAATGTTTTATCCAGAAAATATTGTCGATATTTTATCGCCTGTAATCTTAACGGCATTCGTCAAAATAATCTATATGCGGTACATTAAATATTTTGCATGAGATTTATAAGAGGAATATATTTTTTTATATATTTATGGTGTAATAAATCCATATAAAAGAATATAAATATTTTTTTTTTCAACTGGTTTTTAAACTTAGCTCATGGTCCAATGACAAGTAAACCTATGTCATTCTAAGCGCAACTTGTTATCGAAAAGAACTCTGAACTTGTAAGGCTTAAATTTAAAGGAATAGAATTGGAATATAATTTTTGCGTTCAGAAACGAGAATATTCTATGGCGATTGTGACACCGAGTTTGAACGTTTCGTATCGAGACTCAAATATATGGGACAACAAATCTATGAAATATCTGTGGAGGTCTTTTTGAGAAAATTACTCTTCTAAAAACAGTATAAACTATTTTTAAAAGAGTAATTCCATAGATTTGATGTCATACACTATTTACAACACGAATACACTATTTCGAAAACGAAGTTCTCAACGTATGTACAAAATAGATTTTAAATAAGAGGATATTCGTAAAATAAATGGACACTGTGCTTCTTATGGACTTAAATGGATGCACTTTACAGGAAAAATAATAGTTAGAAAAATAAAAACATTGATTAAAATAAGTAAATAAACAGGTCGTTCTTTTAAATAAATAAAAAAATCATCATTTTCCTAATAAATAAATAGTCCTTTTCTTAATAAATAAATAGTTCCTTTCGTAATAAATAAATAGTTCCTTTCGTAATAAATAAATAATTCCTTTCGTAATAAATAAATAAT
>BPLQ01008944.1:186469-213358 GCA_021605075.1 Caerostris darwini
ATCTTTCTTAGCTTCGTGAATTTCCTGATCTTTCTTAGCTTCGTGAAATGTCCTTATTGTGCACAGATAATCGACACATTAAAATGGTGTTTAATATTACAAAAGGTATCGATAATCCGAAATCTCCTCTAATAGAAACTGCATCTTCTTCCATTTGCTAGGGTTAAAATCTGCATGGCTTGTTTCAGCATATATTAAGCCAGGGAAATTGGCATATGTTGTTATGTGTTGAAATTTTCATGTGTTAATTGAATAGAATAATTACGTCACACTTAAAAAAAACTATCTAGATTTAAAACGAAAAATAAAGTAATTTCTTCGATTTTTTTTTTCTCCATTTTATTTCTTTCACTGTCTTTGCTACCAATTATCCTATCGGCTGTTTATGCATCTACTTCTACTTATAGGTGAATAAATAGATAAATAACGGAAAGATAGATACAGCACAAAAAATATTTAAAAAAAACGGAATTGTTAGAAAATTATTAAATGAATTTAGGAATATTTAAATTTCTCATCCAAATTTTTGTTACTTTTTTTACTTCAAAATTCAACAATGCAAACAGAGATTCAAATTACCTTCGCAGTTTAAAGTGTTATCTGTAGAAAAACAAATTGAAAAAAAAAACATATTGAATTATTTGTAAATAAAAAGTTTACCATAAAAATTACATTCTCCATTACAATTAACAAAATTAGAAATCTATAAGGTAATCTTACAATTTTTTAATTATATGATCTTTTTAATTATTTTTATTTATAATTTTATTTGTAAATTATATTTAATACTAATTTATTTCTTTACAATTAAATTAAATGCTCAATAATAAGTATTATAAAGCTATTGAGATGCTAATACGTTGGAAAACATTGTTTAATTTGTTTAACTCCGCTTACAGCGCTTTGTCAATACAAATGCGAATATGTTTTTAAAAAATTAAAAACTAAATATTTATATCGACATTGAATTAAATGTAGATAAATTACAATAAAGGGAGAAGTCTTATATTTCTTTTATTTACAATATCGGGTTACTTTCCGAGCTGGAAAATTTGAGAAATGAGATTTTTGTTTAAACTTCTTGATCCAGAAAACCACTGAATTTATTATTTTTGTTTTATACTTTTTTATGGTGTGTGTGATTTACTACGTTTCTTGGCTATTGTAGATTAATATTAGTTCGGCATTGTTTAAAATGTTAGTGTTAGCATCGTGAACGCTTACAGTTGTCGTAATTCTTACAATTAAAACATAAAATAATTATAGATTATAAAAGCTTATCTGTTTTGCAAAATATCGTTTATTTTATAATACTTAAAATCATCTTTTTCAGGCATTTGTAGTTCCTTAGAAGTTAACGGAGGATATGGAACAATGTTCTACAAGCTAACATTATTGCATTAGTATATTGAAAACTATACAAAGTTGCCAAACCGTACTGTACGAAACGATGTTCTACAAGCAAGCATTATTGCATTAGTTTATGCAATAATGCAAGCATTATTGCATAAACACTGATATTTTAAACTGAAATTATAAAATTTTAAGAAAATAAATAGTTATTTAATTTAGAAGTAAACATTTTGATTCCTTTCTTTTGTCAACATTTTTTGCAATACAGACAACAGTATTAATACACAGTTCGTTGATTAAAATAATGACAGATTATGATGATTAGTATACATGAAACGAACAAATAATTTAATAATTTTTTTTTTCTATTTAAAATTTTCAAACATAAATTTTATTTTTAAAAGTCATTAAAAATACAGAAAATATAATTATTTGTACCACCTTACAGTTATTGCTCCAAAAATTCCAATTACTGTTCTACCAAATATTTATTAATAAATAAAAAATATACAATAAATTTGCATTTTCAAAAGGATCCTTTATTATTATAAAATCTAATAAAAAAAATTATTCAAATGTTTATATAATGAATAATAAATTGCGTAGCAACATTAAGAATTACTGTTTATGTAAACAGCTCATTCTAAAACAAAAATAAATAAAATTCAGTAATGCGCGTTCAAAATTACTATAGAAATTCTGTTTTTAAAGAATACATCATAAACTGTTTTTAATGTGCATTTTTAGTTTTCAAATCATACATAAAATATTTATTATAATAACATACACAAACATAACAACCTAAGGAATTATACGAAAATAAACAATTATGGATTTATTTTTTGAAATTCTATAAAATAACAATGCTTATTATCTTGCAAACTATAATTAAGAATTTTAAAAAGTAAATTACCGTACAATGAATGGCAACAAAATAAAAATAGATAATATTTTGTTTTATAAAAATAGATTAGTTTTTTTAAAAGAAAATAAAATCCATTTTTGTTGAAAGTTAAACTTATAAAAAGTGCCTTTTAGCAAGTCATTGCCATGTTAAAAATAATAATGAATTATTTATATAAAAAAAAATCGTTTGGTTTTGTACAAAAAAAAATGAAAATTTGTTTTGCATGCAACGTGTATCAATCAACAACACTTTATCGCTTTCTCTCAGCCGCCAATATACACAAAAAAAAAGCATAATACTAACATTTATTAACAAAAAAATAATAACAATTTCGACAAATATTCTAATTCTTTTAAATATAAAGTTTCTTATGCAATCATTAATTTACAAATACAGAAAAATCAACAGAATCAGAAGGGAAAATAGCAGCAGAAAAAAAAAATCCGTAACATTTATTGACAAAAAAATAGAATATTTGTTGAAATTATTCTTAATTCTTTTAAACATAAAGTTTCTTATGCAATCATTAGTTTACAAATACAGAAAAATCAACAGAATCTGAAGTAGGAAAACAGCAGCAAATAGAAAACAAACATTTCCTCACCTTGAATCAAATCTTTTTATAAATCCCAAAGAGACGCGAATTCGAAACTACACACTTGCAGAACAAACGGCTGTCACCAGATCCTTTGTTGCTTTTTTACCCCCGTTTAATATCACTTTCAACTGCGAGCTCGTCGTACGTCATATGACGATGAAAACCACTTCGCTTATAAGGGGGATCAGTTGCGGTGGCGGCCGGCAGAGGGCGCGCAGACGCGGTGTTTTCTGTTTTCGCCTAGGGGGACCGATATTTCCTTCCCCCCTCGAGATTTGGAGGGGATCAGGAGAGTAATTATTGATCGATTGCGCATGTCCGCAAATTTTTTTTTTTTCTAATAAAATTTTTTTTAACAGAATATATGACGTTGAATTTTGTGCATTAGTTTTTGTTGCAGCTCACTGTATTTCGTTAAAAAAAAGCTTTTAATAAAATAAAATAAAAATAGAGGCTTGTTTTATTGTTGTTAAAATAATTACATAAATCTTTTTTTTTTTTATTTTATTTAAAAAAAAAAAAAAAAAAAATGGTGGCAAAAGAGAGTAAAGAAAAGAAAAATTCTGACGATTATTTAATGCTCAATTAAAAAGTTATCAGTAAAATTATAAATTAGTAGATAAATTATCACAAAATTTTCTAGGCTGCTTTTTTTTTTTTTTTTTTTAATTTTGGAAAGTTTAATTATCCGTCAAAATATTACACAAAAAATTTCAAATTTAATATAAAATCAAATCATCGTTTTAACAGATAAATTATTTTTAATCTTAATTGAAAAATAAATGCATAATGATTTTAATGAAAAAGGAATTTCCATAAAACATGGTATTTAAGAAAATAATTAGGCACCATTTTGAAATTTTGATTATGGCCTTATTATCAATTGCATCCAATATTTTTACTTTTTATCGTTATTAAATGTTTTGACTTCCGATTAAAATTGCTTGTAATATGATTTTTAAATTAAGAAATTCTGAATTTCATAAAAAAGTTTGGCAAACTTAATATTGATAATGTGTCCCTATATATATATATATATATATATATATATATAATGTATGTGTTGTGTGTATAACACATACATTATATGAAACATAAATTTCTAATTTTTTTCACAGAATTCATTATTTTCTTTATCTAGAGTGTAATTTATATAGAGAGCATTTATATATAGTATTTTAGTATTATATTAGAGTGTATTTTATATTTTTTTATCTAGAGTGTATTATTTTTTTATCTAGAGTGTAAAAACTTTTTCAATTTATTTAATTAAACAAAAATCTTATTTCAGCCATCTGGTGGTGCGTTAGCTTCATCTATATATTTTTTATTTGGGTTTAGAAATATCTCGAAATTAAAATGGTAAAATTTTAAAGTTTATGTGACTGTGTACTTTTTTTTTTTTTTTTTTTAACATACTTTTAAAAAAACCCTTTATAATAGCACACTTGAAATAAACCAAATTTCAAGTGTGCTATTATAAAGGTTTATTTATGTTACACTTTCAGATTTCTTTTATTGATAAATAATCATTCAGAATAATGTTTCCTTTACCATTTTCCGAACGATAATTTGCACTTTACATCGATAATTTCTGGTAAAAAAATTTACCAAAAATAAAAATTACTTTTTATCCAGAAAATTATGGATATTGTTTTCGAGAGGCGAGTTTTTCGTTTCCTTGAACACTTTCAGTATTTATTTATTTTTTTTTTTTTTTATTTCTTTCGCAAGTTATTCTTATTTTCTTTCAAGCCTCTTTACGCATAATATTTATATTTCTTTCACAAACTAATAAATGATAATATAAAAGTTTTCAATAATTTGTAAATTAATTAAATAATGTAAAAAGGTTTTAAAGGATCGTCTAATAAAAGCAAAGACAATTTTATTTCAAAGTAAAAATGAAATGTTTCAAGAAAAGAAAAAGAAAATTGTTTGGAATTCTGTAGTTTTTTTTATTTTTTAAGCTTGCTGTTACGCATTTTGTTTTTGCATAAATGCATTTTATGAATTTTGTTTGTTTACTGTTATGAATTTTGTATATCGACCTAGCCTATTATTTTTCTTTCCTTTTTTAAATACTACTTTGTTGCTTTATTTTATAAAATCTGTTTGACTGAACTGAAAATAATCGGTTTCATTTAGAGATAGTTAATAATCAGTTTTATTCTGCGAATTACTACTTTTTTTTTTATGTTAATGGTGGATCATATGATAGTTTGAAATAAACAGAAAAGTCTTCTCATTGGATGGCGGGGGGGGGGGATTTAATTTCTAATGTTATCGTTATTAAAGAAATATTTTTTTATTAAAAATGTAATGATTACAATTCTAGAGCATCTATTCATCATCTAGTTTATAAATTAAATTTTTTTAGTTGTTCATTTCCTAAGTGAACCATACTGCTATGTGTCAACATAACTTGTTTTTGAGATGGAAATAGTAATTTTCCATAGCGATTTTCAGGAGTATCTAATCTCTACAGCTATTCTGATACTAAAATCTCACTCTGTAGAACCCCTGTAATCTTAAATCTGCCCATCTAGATTACAGATTGGCTGATGTTCTACGACATGATATTTTAGTATCCAGTGGAAACCCGCCTTTACACCTGGTAGTATATCAAATAAAGTATCTAATGCCCTAAATATGGAAAATTATCCAACATTGCGGTTCCTAGCAGGTTGTCTGAGTCCCCTGTTCGCAATCTCCATCGAATATTTTTGTTCTGAAAGCAGTAATCGCAACGCATCCATTCAGCAGAAATCGAACTCCCTGGCTTTTATGAATTATTCTGAGCATGTTACTATTAACCACATCGGACATATTCTATTACGGGACCACTAAAAGGAAACCTAAATGTACAGTTCATTTTTTTCTTAAATAATTTTGCATACAATATAAAATAATGTTGTTCTACTTATAGACTCATGGAAGAGTTCCACTTCTAAACCCGATATTCAGGTACGAGCAAGGTGCGCGAAAAATCTTTCCTCTGCGGGTGAGAGTCTGTAGACTATTATGCAGGGTTGCGTTAAATGCATTTCTTCTCGGGATGAGTGACTATAAGCTAAGCGTTTCTCAGCAGGAGCGCAATTTGCACTGTACTTCCTCTCGGGTGACAGTCTCGAAGCCTACTGACCAATTCTCCTGAACGCCACAGGGGGCGCTCCTGCCAGTGCGTAGGAGGAAGCATGGTTGCATGTTATGAAATTGAATTTGAAAATGCATGAATACTTTTTTATTTCAAATGGATAAGTAAAATCCTAACATTTTTTATTGAAGTATAAACAGAATAACCACTTGAAAATTAAATAAATATCCAGAAAAAAATTTATAATTTAATTATATTTAGGGGGAAAAAAAGTAGAATTATCTTTAAAAAAATGTCAAAATTCTCTTTCAAATATTTATAAAAGATATATATGTACTTCTTCTTTAAATAAATGATAATAGTATAAACATCTTTTTTCCAAAAGACCGAGGCAATTCCTAATATAAATATAGGTTCCGGTTAAGATAATATCATATCATCATCATCATCATCAGTGGTGCAACAGTCCCATGGTGGGCCAAGGCCATCTGCCTGCTGGCAGATTTTGAAACAAGAGATATTTTCTTTTTACGGAGTATGGTTGTCAGACATCAGGTCGGCCTAGCGGCCATCAGGCCCCAGATAATATCATACTTGCTCAAAATGATGCCAATAATTAAAAAATTAAAAAAATTCACTTATACATATATTTTTTTACTTAATTCAGCATATATACTTTTTGGGTATGACTCATTTCTCATAACTATATATATACAGGGTATACAGGGTATATTATCATATTGTTTATTATTTTTATTAAGTTACAAGAAACATCCGCAATACCATGTCATGTGTTTAATTGTTTTTACAAGTAAATTTAAATATTTAACTATTTTGTAAAATTATATGTATAATTAATTCTAAATGTATTGCATATGTTTATTGCGATTTAATTAAATGTAGCATATTAATAACACGATAATGGTTTAAATGGATAACTCTGCTTATATTGTATGATATTTCAACGGAGGGGATTACTTTGAAGGCGACGAAATAAATTTGGAAGAATAAACAGAGTTTCTGAAAAAAAATAATTGGTCTTACTTTTTGGGCACAGAGTATATTATCATGTCATATCATGTAATTTATTATTTTATTAAGTCACAAGAAACATCCGCAATGCCATGTCATGTATTTAATTGTTTTTACGGGAAAATACGACTATTTCTCACATTTCATTTGATTAAGTATTTTGTAAAATTATATGTATAATTAATTCTAAATATATATATATATATATATATATATTAGAATTAATATATGTTTGTTGTGTTGTAATTATATTACACATATTATTTTAATAACATAGTAACAGTTTAAAAAGATAACTCTGCTTATTACAATTATATTACATTATATTTTTATAAATATTATTATTATACTGAATAAACATACAGATTTGATTGAGAATATAAATGTAGATTCTGATAAAAAGAATAACATTCAGCAGTCATGCTCTGTGTGGTATCATTTAAATATAAATAAATTCTAAACGTATTGTATATGTTTGTTGTGATTTAATTAAATGTACTATATTAACAACCTGGTAATGGTTTAAATAGATAACTCTGCTTATATTGTATAAGATTTTAATAAATATTATTATTATACTGAATAAACGTACAGATTTGATTGAGAATATAAATGTAGATTCTGATAAAAAGAAGAACATTTTGCAGTCATGCGCTGTGCGGCATCATTTAAAAATAAATTCTAAGCGTATTGCATATGTTTGTTATGATTTAATTAAATGTACTACATTAACAACATGGTAATGGTTTAAATAGATAACTCTGCTTATAATGATATTTTAACAAGCAATATAAAAAAAAAATTTAAGTCAATTCCTACTTTTTTTCAGTATATAGCAGAAAATCCTTTATAAATAATTGTCATTCATTTTTTTAAGTTTACCTGGCGCCATCTATTGGTAGATACATGCAACATAAATCTAAAAAAACCTAAAATTAATTAATTAAATATAATTACTGAATTAATATTAGAAAAAAATTGTATTAACATCCAGTGCATCCACTACAAGTTATAAAAAAATGTATTTGAACTCGAATGGATGAATAAAAAGCATTTTATTAACGATTGAAAATTTGAACAAGATATATACAAGGAGAGTGTGAGATAATAGAAGGAATTGAAAAAAGAATAAAATTCAACAGTCATGCGCTGTGTGGCATCCTTTACTCTCCGAGCCTTCCGATTGCGTGAAAACTGACGACGTCTGTAGGGGGCGGGACCTCACTTGAGTTGATGGAATAGGCCTACGTGACGTCACGGCAGACGGGAGAGAGGTTGATTTAAATAAAAAGAAAACGGCATATGACTGGCCGGGGAAATTGCTATGGATTTCGGCCCAAATGAGTGATGGTTGTTTGTCAAAGGGAAATCCTACAGTGACGCCAGACACTCGTAATTATTCACGAATGGGGAAACAAGAGCATGTAGTACTACAATCGGCGGTGAGTGTTCTCATAAGGCGGAATTTCGGGTTTCGCTTGTGTATTTCAATTAATCTTACAGAATCCGCGCTGAAGGTCTAATGTTGAGAAGTGATAATCATCACCCCGTAAATAAATACTAACGATACATTATGTTGTTAATTAAATAGTTAGTAAATTAAATTAAAATAAATTAACTAGTCGAGAAAGTTATTTTAGTTAGTATGTGTTACTAATAAAATTAAATGCAAAGATTAATTAATTCAAAATAAGTCATTTTTACGGAAGGCACATTCCGCATTTGCCTATCGTATGGGAAATCCCGCATCATCCTGTAAATAAATACTAAAGATACATTATGTTGTTATTTCAAAAATGCAGTAAATTAAATTAAAATAAGTTAATTAATCGACAGTTATTTTAGTTGGTATGTGTTATTAATAAAATTGAAAACATAAATTAATTCATTCAAAATAAATAATTTTTACGGAAGGTTCATTCCGCATTTGCCTAGCGAATGGGAGAAATCCCGGAAAACTTCCACAAGGATGTCTGACCAATGAGACAAAATACTGAACATCACTGACTTCAACGAGTTTCCTCGTTTTTGAAACAGTGCTTAAAACAATGCCGCCAGATGATTGAACCCCAGCACTAATTATCACCAACGACGCGCATTAACACTGAGCCACGAGTCCGGCTAACATATAGTACGTTTCCAACCAGTACCTATCCCCTGGCGCCTGATGGCCAAGTGGCTGCCACTCTGGCGCTCGGTATTACAAGTTTCGTGTTCGAGTCTCGTTGGTGCCATGGATGTTTGTAGTGGTTCGCAATCCACTTTAAACCGTATGACTTGGTCTAACTTGATCGTAGAACGTTGTTGGGGTTATTGTTACTCCGCGTCCCTAGCTTATCTTTACCTCATGGGTAGTGCTAAGTGACTAACGTCGCTTTAAGACATAAAAAAGACAACTGTCTTAGTGTTTGCCAGATGCATTAGAAAACAAGTAATAAAAAAAAAATTTAAATCAATTCCTACTTTTTTTTGTTCACTATATTGTAGAAAAGTCCTTTACAAATAAAGTTGAAATTTTGATTTTACATCTGGCGCCATCTATTATTAGATATATGCAACTTAAATCTTAATTAAATTAATTAAATTTAATTAGTATTAGTATTTCACTGTATTAACATCCAGTGTCATCCACTACAAGTTAAAAAAAAATGAATTTGAACTTGAGTGGATGAAAAAAAAAGTATTTTATTAGCGATTGAAAATTTGAACAAGATACATATAGCTCTAATAGACGGAATTGAAAAACAATAATTTTTTATTCAGAAGAGAAAAATTTTAGCGTTATATTTTGGTTTTGATTTCAACAATTACTGGTCACTGTGATCCTAGAATGGAAAAGGAGGAAGCAACCACATTGTAGAATGGCACACTCTCCCTCCCTGAAAGATAGAGTCTTATGGCTCATATCTGCACCCGAGTTACTCTATAAGTTTGAGCAACGAACTTATAGAGTATCCCCCACCCACTCCAAATGAAGGGAGGGGTTTTTTTCCCCCATGAGGGCAAAAGTAGAAAAATTAGAATTTTATAAGGGCAATTATCTGTCTTCAACATAATTGTGGAGTATTTTAGAAGACTGAAATTTTTAAAGGTGGAAAGATTGACTATAGCACTAATTTTAGTAATTTTCTAAATTCCTTCTATTAGCTCACACTCTCCCTATATATATCTTGTTCAAATTTTCAATCGTTAACAAAATACTTTTTATTCATCCACTCAAGTACAAATACATTTTTTTTAACTTGTAGTGGATGACACTTGATGTTAATACAGTCTTTTCAAATATTAATTCATCAATTAAGTTTAATTAATTAATTTTAGTTTTTTTTAGATTTAAGTTGCATGTATCTAATAATAGATGGCGCCAGATGTAAGAGGAAAATTTAAACTTTATTTGTAAAGGACTTTTCTGTAATATAGTGAAAAAAAAGTATGAATTGACTTTAAAAAAAAAAAAAATTTTATATTACTTGTTTCTTTTTAACTACTATTTTTGATAATCCATGGACTCAATTTTTAAAAAAAAATAATGTATTTGCAAGCAAAGTTGTACCTTAATTAACGCGGTTTTTTTTCAGACCCATTTACCACCATTATTTCAGTGTATAACTATATTTCCTGGAATATTTGCTAAATAAAACATTCAATTCCGCTGAAATTTTAAACTTTTTTCCACACACCACATGAAACAATTTTAGTCCCTTTCGGATAATTCCTTTTTGGTGAGGTTTTTTTTTTTTCCCCATTCGTTTTGTTATTTTTTGTGTTTATTTTTCCTGTATATTTCAATTTATGTTTAAGAACGTTTAATGTCATTGATAAATTACAATATGATAGATACAAAAATAATAAATTAAGTTCATTTAAAGGTATTTCATTTATAAACACGTTATATAATGCTCACCTATATTGGAAACAGTTCGTAAATATAATACAGTAGACTTCCAGAAGAAGAATTTAGAAGCAGAGTTGCTGTGATTTAACATGAATACCATTTTTATTTAATAAAAATCGTTGAATTAATAATTAATAATTAAAAGCGCAATACATAAAACATTAATCACAGACAATCGCAAGCTTATACAAAATAACAGCAATACAGTGTAGCATTTTTCCCTCTAGAAGAGATATAGCATTTCTGTTCCCAGGGGAAAGCAATGTATATTCTTTAACAAGAGCATAATAAAAACTCTAACAGCAGATAAGCAGTATCGTGGATATTTATACTACACGGAATTAATATTTTGTACTAATGAGAACAACCTGTCACTCAAATCCGATAGCAGATATTCAGTGTCATGGATAATGAGACCTCATGAAATTAGCGGTTGCCTGTGCGATCTTCACATGTCGAAATAATTATAGAAGGGATATGGACTACGCCATGTGTTGTTGCATCGTGATGGGTGATAGACCATGGGCTGAGAAAGGGCCAATTCCAATGAGAAGTGAGGGAAAGCTGACCCCCTTCCTCTCTTGACTGAATTTCTTAAGGAGAGGTTTTTCAGAAGGAAAGAAAAGTGTCCTGCGACGATTCCACAAGAGATGGTGTTTTTTTCTTCTGTAACTGAATAAATTTTAATGGTTTTGACAAATTTTTTGTCCTTCTTTAGGCGTCACCATGCCCACGATGGTCAAAAGTTGAACTATTTTTTTATTGCAGAAATCTTTTTCCCATGGTCCAAGTAGTGTATATAACAAGTTTCATCAAATCTCCGTTAGGTAGAACGGGTTCTAGAGGGGTCTGAATAGGGTCCCTTTCATTATAACCACCCTGTACTTCGCATTGAATGGCCCTTATTCGCAAAATTTACCACGGCCTTTGGTAGTATAATTAAGCTACTGAATACCGTTAATTAATATTTATTCATATTTATTTTATTTGATTTTTTTAATTATTATTAGACATTTTGTTATTTTAAGCAGAAGTTATTTGAATGTGAGAAATTATTTTATTCGAGTGTTGTTTAGTTTCCTCTATATTGTAGATTTGTATCAATGGCAAATTCTTTCTTCACAAAAAAAATGTAGGTTTGAACATTTGAGACGTTTTAAATCAATTTTATATATTTTCATACCTAATAATTGATATTATTGAAGATATAGTAGAACCTCTTTAAGTCGAACCTCGATAAGTCGAAAACCTCCACAACTCGAAAAAAAATTTTGTTCCCTTCCCTTCAAGCCCCAAAACCTCCATTACTCGAAATTTCAACCCTCTATAAATCGAAATAATTAATCATTTCCCATCTCGAACGTTAGCAATGTTTGATTTTAGAATCTTTTTTTGCAACCTTTACAACTCGATCGTTTGAAACTAGTTACCTCTATAGCTCGAAGAGAAACAAATTACCGACTTTAAGTATTTGCCGACAATGCACGTCATTGTTTCCTAGAAAACAATGTATGAGTATATAGTAAATAGAATAACCAATTCTATGAAATAGCAACTCGGAAGAAAAAGAATTTTCTGCTCTTTATAGCTTAGATAGGGCTATAAATAGAGAACGATCGAATTGTCTACAGCAAAAAATAATAATAATAATAATAACTGACTTTTTTAATACATAATATTTTTAATTTAAAGGTTGTTTCGGAATTATTTTGATTTTTTTTATTGTAGTACATAATATAATTTTTTTAAGTTGCAAATAAACATGTTTATTACCTCTGTAACTAGAATTTTTATTTATTTTACCTCTCTAACTCAAAATGAGTTAGAAAGAATCTAAACCTCTACAAGTCGAATATTTCCTTACAAAATCCGTGTAAGTCGAAATCCTCCATAAGTTGAAAACTCTATAACTCGGATTATTTGGCGTCTTCCTTGAAGTTCTACTCTGTATTGGTAACATCTGAGAAAAACAAACTGCTTGAAAACGCGGCTGGAGAAAAACCACCATTAAAGATGAAAGAGGATCAGAAATCGCAAATGCCGCACAAATCCACTTTTATAATTGAATTTTTGATACTCATGCCAGAATAAAATACACGCACTCAAAGAAAGTTATTTGCTGTCTCACTCCAATTTTCGGTTCGACATATTACTGTGAATCATTCGGGGGTGCTCATTCCCATTATTCAAAAACTTTTTTTTCTGTTTCTTAAAGCAGTTTTTCTCTAAGCTTCATTAATTTTGGGCTTTTATAATGTTAAATAACACTGCAATAAAAGGAAAGCTGTATATAAAACAGAAGTAAAAATGTACTTACTGCTCGAAATAATATGATGATTAAAGTAAGGATCTACTACTGTGTCCAAAAAGTAAAACCAATTTTCAATTTAAATTTCCCGTGCATAAGGAATTTCAATTTCTTTTTCTTTTTTAGGTTGCTGGCACTCTCCTTGATATTTATGGGAAATTTCACGCCAAAATATTCGTTAGTGTTTGAGTTACGCTTGGCTTTGTGAGACGCTAAAACTGATTTCGGCGATATTTGAAATGTCTGAATTCATTGAGCAAAGAACTTGCTTTAAATTTTGTTTGCGGAAACATATAGAATGTTGCAGAAGTTATTCGGTGAGCATTCCTGTATCAGAAAGAAATGTTTAGAAGTGGTGTAAGCAGTTCAAAGAAGGCAGAGAATGCGTTGAAGGCGAAGAGCCCTCTGGTCGACTATCAACCTCAGCCGACGAAGCTCAGTCTAAAAAATTAAAGATTTGGTGCTTGCAAACCGTTGATTTACAATTAGAGACACCTTGCTGATGATGTTGCAATTTCAAAAGGATTGGTCAATTCCATTTTAAAAGATGTTTTGTGCCTCAAACGCGTCAAATCTCGATTGCTACAGAAAACACTGAATTTTCTGGAAAAACATCGTCGCGTTGAAGTGTGTGAAACATTGCTTTCTGACTATCAGGACAAGTTGAAAGGCATCATAACTGGAGATGAGACTTGGATTTATGCTTACGACCCGGAAACAAACGATCAGTCGAAAGCATATCGTGACGAAGGTGAAGCAAGACCGAAAAGAGCCCATCGAAGTCGCTCAAAAATCAAGTTCATGTTGATTGCTTTCTTCGAATACCGTGGTGTGGTGCATTCTGAATTCCTTCTACCGGGCCAAACTGTCAACAAGGAATATTATTTGTGTGTTATGCGTCGTTTGCGTGAAGCTATTCGAATCAGAGACCACATTTACGAAAAGACAACTCTTGATTTTTGCATCACGATAATGCACCAGCTCACACTGCATTAATTCTTCGTGACTTTTTCGTCAAAAATTAAACCCATAACGTTCCACAACCACCGTAATCACCTGATTTAGCACCATGCGACTTCTTGCAATTCCCTAAACTCAAAACACTACTCCGGGGACACCGTTTTGAGTCGATTAAAGAAATTCAACGTGAATCGCCACGTGCTTTGAAGGCCATCCCGGCCAATGACTTTTTAGCATGCATTGAGGATTGGAAAAATCGTTGGCCCAAGTGCATTGTGTCCGAAGGGGATTATTTAGAAGATGATGAAATAAATTTGAAAGAATAAACAATGGATTTTTGAAAAAAAAATTGGTCTTACTTTTTGGGCATAGTAGTATGTTGTCCTTCTTCATAACAATCTAAAATTTGTATTTCCTTAACCATTTGTAGGTAAAAGTTCGTGTATAACTCTTTCAATGATGCAGTGTCTCTTTATGAAGAGACCACTAGAAATCTACCATCTTATTACACTCATGTCCATAAATTAAGGATAATGAAGTCCAGGCAGAGAATGTTTGCTATATGTTTGACATAATTAATAAAAATTGCGATTTTTACTCCCTGGAGCAAATTTCAAAAAAGGAGCCTATTTACAAAAAACAGTATAATATGGTTAGTATGATGGTTAATATGGAGTATGTCTCCCGGACGATGCAATACAGGCCTTACAACGCCTATACATGCTAAGTATCAAATTATCAATCTGATCTTGGGGAATATTACACCACTCATCAAGCAATGCCCTCCGAAGTTCCGGTTGACAGGTGGGAGGGGGTTGACGGGCTGCAATTCTCTGCCAAGCATATCCCACACATGCTCCATTGGATTCAAGTCCGGTGAGTATGCTGGCCAATCCATACGGGTGATATCCTCCAATTGAAGGCATTCGTCTACAATGTTTGCACGGTGAGGACGGGCGTTGTCATCCATAAACACAAATTCAGCACCCATGGCGCCCCGAAACAAACGTACATGTTGTTGCAGAATAACATCCCGATAGATGTGGCTTGCCACCGTTACACTCTGAACATGCAGATCAGTTCTGGAACCAAGAATAATTCCTCCCCAAACGAGCCATCCTGCACCACCGTAACGGTGTCGTTCAGTGGTGTTCTCTTGGTGGTAATGGGTACCTGGCGCTCTCCATATGAAAGTCCGGCGAGAATCAGACGGCAAACTAAACCTGGACTCGTCGGAAAACATCACACCAGACCACTGTTACGGTGTCCACAATGCATGCTCTCTACTCCAGATTAATCGCAGGCGACAGTGAGTTGCGGTAAGTGGAACACATCTGACAGGCCTACGAGCATATAGACCAATGTGCCCTAAGCGTCTGTACACGGTCTGCCTTGAAACTGTCGTACCGGTAGCTGAAGATATCTGACGAGACAGGTCTGATGCTGTGCTCCGTCTGTTTCTTTTGGCAGTAACTGCTAAATACCGGTCCTCATTCTGCATTGTAACTCGGGGGCGACCTGTGTTGTAACATCTACTCACATTGCCATCATCTTGGAATCGTTGCCAAAGGCTGGAGATGACACTCTGGGCGATTCCAAGTTCCTCGGATACTTCCAGCTAGGTACGTCCACATTCCAGTCGTCCGATAATTCTACCACGTAAAAAATCATCCAAATGCTTCCTTTGGGCCATAACTATGCGGTTATTGCACTGAAAGGCTTTTAAAGCGCTTGTGAGCAATTTTACTTCTTTGCCACCATTCCTTATATACCCCTCTCTTACACTCTCGTCATTGTGACGTACTATCCGGGGCCATCTGGTGGTTTCCTGTAATTTGCATATTCTTCTTCAAGATGTGTGTGATAATTCTACAGGAGAAATTTTATTTTAGAGCTCAATTTCTGTGTGATTCTGAATTATCCTTAATTTATGGACATGAGTGTATATTCCATATCTATGTTTGCAATGATTTTAGTTTCGCATTTCCATTGTAATGTATATTGTAGCTTGATAAAATAAAGCTGCAATTCAAAATTCAGATTAATGTATTTAAAAAGATCATTATCATGTAAAATTGCAAAAATAGTCTGTAAACTTTATTCAGTAATTCTAGTATACTAAAGAGATGTTCTTAAAAATATTCGAACTCTTAATTAAAATTCGAATACTCCGAATATCTAAATAAATGCTTTAAATTTAAAACTAATTTAAAAGGACTGTTGAAATGGAGAAATTAAAGCTTCAAAACGAAAATAAAATTATGTTCCGAATGTCAACTGAATGTGATATTAACTCTCCCGAAATAAACAAATCGATTGATTTAAGAAATCGTATACAGAGATTCAATCCGAAAGAAGGGGGTATATCTTCAATTTTAATTTTATTTGGACGGCAGGCAAAACCAGTAAGATTAAAAGAAGATGTTTTTGCCTTTTATTTGTTAGGACTGTTACCCTTTGAAATTACTCCAGTAATAGCCAGAGAATCTGAAGAAGAAACAAGTGTATTCACTTGTTTCTACTTCAGATTCACTTGTTTCTTCTTCTGCTTTTGTTAGGACTGTTACCCTTTGAAATTACTCCAGTAATAGCCAGAGAATCTGAAGAAGAAACAAGTGACACTTGTTTCTTCTTCTGCATTTGTTAGGACTGTTACCCTTTGAAACTATACCAGTAATAGCCAGAAAATCCGAAGAAGAAACAAATGTAATCACTTGTTTCTACTTCAGATTCACTTGTTTCTCCTTCTGCATTTGTTAAGAGTTTATTGGTAAAGAGGTTTAAATTAAGTCCAGAAAATCTTCAATGAATAGAACGAACAATGTAACAAGAAAGAAGCACTTTGACCATATTCAAGTCCTGTTCTTTTAGTGTGTAAGAAAACTGGTGAACGTCGAATTGGGACAGCTACACGATTGTAGTCTATTTATGACACTCCATTCGGTTCACGGGTTTCTACATATCAATATGGCAGAAGAAGCCAAATTAATAACTGCACTTATCATATTAACTGAAGCCGGACAATTTGAAAGAATACTATTGGAATTAATTAACGCACCAACAGAATACCAACTGTTTCTGTACCATGCTTTAGGATGCTTATGCAACAAAGATGTTACACTACTGTGTCCAAAAAGTACCACAAATTCTCAATTTAAAATACCCGGGGCTTATGGAATTTCAATTTTTTTTTTTTTTTTTTTTTTTATGTTACTGGCACTGTCCTTGACATCTGTGTGAAATTTGACGTCAAAATATTCATTAGTGTTTGAGTTACGCTTGGCTTTGTGAGACGCTAAAACTGATTCCGGCGATTTTTGAAATGTCTGAATTAATTGAGCAAAGAACTTGCATTACATTTTGTTTGCGGAAATGTATAGAATGTTGCAGAAAGCATTCGATGAGCATTCCTGTATCGGAAAGTAAAGTTTAAAAGTGGTATAAACAGTTCAAAGAAGGCTGAGAACGCGTTGAAGAAGAAGAGCCCTCTGGTCGACCATCAACTTCAACCGACGAAGCTCACGTCCAAAAAAATTAACGATTTGGTACTTGCAAACCATCGGTTTACAATTAGAGTCCTTGCTGATGATGTTTAAATTTCAAAAGGATATGTCAATTCCATTTTGAGCCTCAAACGCGTCAAATCTCGATTGGTATCAAAAACACTGAATGCGCCAGCTCACACTGCATTGAATCTTTCACTGCATTCCGCTTTTGAATTTTTCGCCAAAAAAGAAACCCATGTTGTTCCACAACCACTGTATCCACACCGTGCGACTTCTGGTTATTCCCTATACTCAAAAGACCACTCCAGGGACACCATTCTGAGTCGATTGAAGAGATTCAACGTGAATCCCCCGTCCCTGCCGATGACTTTTTAGCACGTATTGAGGATTGGAAAAAATGTTGGCATAAGTGCATTGTGTCCGGAAGGGATTACTTTGAAGGCGATGAAATAAATTTGGAAGAATAAATAAAGAGTTTTTGAAAAAAAAAATTGGTCTTACTTTTTGGGCACAGTAGTATGTTATCTGAACGACATCTTTGTATATGCCAAAAGTTGGGAAGAAATGATCAAGAAATTAAGTAAGTTATTCAAGACTTTACGAGAAGCTAATTTAACTTTAAAATTATCTAAATGTGAGTTTTCGAAAGAATTTCAATACGAAGAGTGAGATTTCGAAAGAATTTTTATTCTTCATTATTAATAATAATGGTTCATAATTATTATTAATAATAGTGGAATTAAAACAGGTTCAAGAAAGGTTGAAGGAATTTAAAGTTCCTCAACCAACAAATTTGTATTAAGTAAAGCGCTTTTTTCGGTTTTTAGTAGATTTATTCAAAATTATACAATAAAAGCAAAACCTTTAACTGGTCTACCTAAGAAGAACGTAGATTTTAAGTGGGAATAAAAAAAAACACAGTATTTTGATATTTTGAAAAGTGAATTGGTTTGACAACCTACTATAAGCAGTCTATAATCCAGACACTAAAACCGAAGTTCACACCGATGCAAGTGCGGAAGGCATCTCTGGAAGTGAGAAGAAGAATTCAAGGCGTGTTTTATTCCATTATCATAACAATACTTTTCAACTTGGTGTTATGTATATAACATGAGTCTCTATAATTCTGTCAGGTAATTCAAAATCTCCAATAAAGTTGATGTAAATAAAATAAAGTAAAAAACCTCAAATAGAAATAAAAGAAGAAATAATTTGTGGTATAAAGCTAAAAAAAAATTATTTCTTCAAACAAAAGCGAGTATACAGGTGAATCAAAGAAAAATGAAAATAGAAACTTCTGTATGTGATTCCAAAAAGTATGAGAAAAATTAGGGCTGTCAAATTTCATGATATTATGGGACATTTTTCTGTTGATAGGACTGTCAGTAAAATAAGAGAGTTGTACTGGTTTCCGTACAGGAAGAGTTACATATAGCAATGTGTTTCGAGTGCCTAGTCAACAAGACTCCGTATAGAAAATAACGAGGATATCTATACCCGATTAAGCTCGGAAAAAGACCCTTTTCGATTCACATGGGGAAAAGTACATGAGGAAATTAAGATTTACTAATCATAATTGATAACTTCCCAAGATTCACTAAGTTTTTTTCTAAAACACTGCTCCCAACACTTTTCAAAAGTTTTGAAAAACTTCATTGGAGATTTTGGATTACCTAACAGAATCATAAGTAATAGAGACTCGTGTTATACATCACACCAATTTGAAAAATACTATCATGATAATGGAATAAAACACACCTTGAATTCTACTCAACATCCTATGGGTAACGGCACGTAGAACAGACCAATAGAACAGTCCTCTCCACAATAACAATATCCATGAGTGATTAACGTCATAAAGATTGGGATATATGAATAAAAGAAATAGAAGAAAATTGAATGATACAATAAACAAAACCACAGACAAAACGCCATTTGATATTCTCCATCGTTATTTACCGAGATTTAATGTTGGGATCCTTCGAAAACTTTGCAGACGAAAGCGTCGATGTGTGGACTGATCCAAATGAAGTTCAAAAAGAAGCACACAGTGTGATCGAAAAGAAACAACATAAAATGAAGGAGTACTACGACAAAAAAAAATGTCGAATAATTACAAACAAAACAATTCCTTGGTGAGCTGATTTTTATGACAATAACTGTATTTTGCAGCTTCCTGGGCTTCTACGGCGCATTCTTTGGGAAATATTGACATTACTACAAACTTTTAAATGTTGTAGAAGGTATTTAAAAAAAATATTTCTAAAATAAAAATATATATTTTATGTTTTTAAGAAAAAATCGGTGTATACTTGTAAGTTTTACAAAAACCATTTTTTAATGTTCTTTTCAAGGGCAAATGTATTTACAATCATTTTTTTTTTTTTATCAAAGAATTTGACCAAACCAACACTGAATATTGATAAATAAACAAACACACCTTATTCTTGAGATGGAATGTGTTATTATGCTTAGAATTTATTACAAAGAGACTTGGAAAAATTTCAGTGATTGATGAAAGAAACTTGATTTCGAAAAGGAACTACCGAAGCTAGATTGATATTAAATAAAAGAAATCGAAAAAAATTTTATCTAATATTTTACTTATTGCACAAAGGTTTGAACATGGTCACTATACACTCTTTTACAGAACTTTAATCTTTTTATAAAACAATATTTTGCAAGATTTATTTTTTATTTTTTCAAAACCCATTAGCATCTTGGCTTTAAAACTCGCTCACATCTAAGAATTAAGCAATGAGTCAATTCAATCAATCACAGGCTTCAGCACACAATGCCTGAAATCCTTGAACTTAGACGTTGGAAGCTATCCAACTACGAAGAAGCCTTTAGATTTATATCTTGCTGAAACATCTGGTATGATAAATTCAGTATTGTAGAAAAATATAAAATTATTCCATCAACAGGTTTTTATTCATGTTTCTTATACCCACCACATCTTCAGATTATACCTATTTTTTAGGAGGTATAAAACGCATCGCCTATTTTCTAAAAATTTGTTAATAATGCATTTAAATAAAACGTGAGGAAACAGTGTAAATATTGTGAAAACTTTGGTTTAATGTTCTTCTTATATTCTTTATGTAATTTATTAATAAGAATTGGAGTAGGTAAATCAGAATTGCGTCATAACAGTTTAATTTAGCAATCATAAATTTATTGTGTCAGGTTAAATATTGTTATGCAAATATCAAGATTCAAATTCAGCTCATATGAAACTCAATCTATATGTTGATATCAAAACCTACAACTATAACAATTACATTACCCTTGACACTGTCTTGTAATGTGCATTTAAAATGATTAAAAATAACTATCCTTAAAAAATAACCATAAAATTTACCGTTTTCACACCGAGTTCTATGAATTTCCATTTTATTCAATCAGTTATATTACCAACATTGCATATGTATATATTTTTTTTCTAATGCAGATGGCAAACACTTAGACAGCTGTCTTAATGCAAGCGTTGCACAGACGTTACTCACTTTGTATTAGCCAGGGGGCGCGTGTAACTTGAAAATAAGCCACGGACGCGGAGTAACAATACTCCCGCAACACTCATATTAGACCGGGACCTACGGTTTAAAGTGGATTCCGAACCACTACAAACATCCATGGCACGGCCGGGACCAGAACCCGAAACCTGTCGTACCGAGCGCCAGAGCGCTAGCCACTCGGCCATTCAGGCCCTACATTGCATTTATTAATTATATAAACATGTTGTTAACTTTTCAAAAATACTTTTTTCTGTTCTAATGCCGCTGGCAAACACTTATACAATTGACTTGGATGCCTTAAGGCAAGCGCTGCACAGACGTTACTCACTTAGCACTACCCGGGAGGTGTGTGTAGCTTGAAGATAAGTTATGGGCGTAGAGTAACAATAACTCCGCAACTCTCTACGATCATGTTAGACCGGGACCTATGGTTTAAAGTGGATTCCGAATCACTACACACATCAATGGCACCGCCGCGACTCGAACTCAAAACCTGTGGTACCGAACACAAGAGCGCTCGCCACTCTTCCATTCGTGTTTCGGGTTTAAATCCTGGTGTTGCCATAGATGTTTGTAGTGCTTCTGAATCCACTTACTGGTCTAACTAGCCCTCGTGTGAAAAACTGACAGTAGAGAGACAAGCCAAACCAAACATCTATCATACAAACTGAAAGCAGCATTCAATAAGATAAGACAGAAATGCAGTAGTATCTAAATTCTTGTTGACTTCGGTTGTTATCGGCTACGATTTTCGACGGTTTCTTCCACAAAAAATTTGCCTGTGTTAGCTTCGGATTTCATCGAAGCGCCTTTGTGATATTGCTGGTAATTTTGCGAAAACAAAGAGCAACCCATGCATTCCTCTATTCAGAGTGGCGATGGGCATCATCACCATACGTGTCTAGCCAAATAATTCAATTGCTTTCAAATTTTTTTTAGTTTTATTATTAATTGCGAGTTCTAATAATTACATATAACTAATCGGTGTAATGTGTCCATTTTTTTTTTTGTTTTTCTGTTTAAAAATATACATAAGGCATACAATATATTACATGCGCTCATCTCTTGTTATATCTGTTAAGTGCTTCCCTTGCAAATAAATTAAGCCTTTTATTTTAACTTCATCATGGTACCAAAGAAAGTTGCTGGGTCCAGTATCCCTTCCAAGAAGAAGGCTAGAAAGATTATCTAATTGGAAAAAAAAATCATTGAAATACGAGAAAGCGGAATCTCCTAAGCTATTTTTTCTTCTGTTGTTGTTTGTTGTTTCTTATCCCACTTGGCTGGCCAAGCCCACGAGCCCATATGGACTCATGATTGAAGGGGAAGGAAGCAGCTTCTGTTGTGATGGAGCACCCGTAGGTAGAAGCCTGACTTTTGCTCCGTGACGCTCTTACAGTCATAGAAGACCGGGACCTACGGCTTAAAGTGGATTCCGAACCACTACAAACATCCATGGCACCGCCGGGATTCGAACCCGAAACCTGTGGCACCGAGCGCCAGAGCGCTAGACACTCGGCCATTCAGGTCCCAAATTTGCCAACGGCCGTACCATGCTGAATATTTTTTCTTCTAATTTGACCTTTGCTCATTCTGTTTTATTACATGCAACTGATTTCATCAACATCTACATTTTTGGAAATTTTTTTCATTTTATAATTTTATTAAATAAATAATTCTTTTATAAAAAAGGGCATTTAATTATCTATTTTGCTTATTAACTCAAAGGGCATGAGACCACTGCTATGTTTCAACATTTTACAATGAAGGAGCTAGTGGCCGCTACGCGGCGAAGGATCTCCGTAATAATCTGCAATAAGATAAAGCGGAATTTAGATTGCGGAAATCAGTGTATATGCAGGAAATTGCAGTCCACAAAAAGTTCGAAGGGCGAAAACGGCAACGATAAAGGAAATTTATGTATCGAAAGACTTGAATGTGCTAACGAAATAGAAATCGCAAGCAATTGAAGATGTCAAACAATTATTACTAATTTTGATCAATCAAAAGCAGTTAAATGGTGATTCTATTTTAGAGGCTTCATATGTGAAAAGACTAGATTCCTGTATATCGATCTCATTAAGAAAATATTTTGGATGAATGATAGTGCATGACGTTAGTACTTTTTTTTACATTAAAGCCAATAGAGGCTGGTTCGAAAAATCCAAGAAGTGTACTGACATAAAGTGTTACTAGTCATGGAGAAAGTGCGAATCTAAGGCTGAAAAGTTTGTGTCCAATTCCAAATATTACATAGAGAATGAAAAAATTATCTCTAACATGTCTTCCTCTGTGATGAAACTGGCCTCTTCTGGAAGAAAATGCCAAAAAATTTTAGTTAAAAAAACTAAAATACACGCTTTTA
Organism: Caerostris darwini; assembly: GCA_021605075.1. NCBI lineage: Eukaryota > Metazoa > Arthropoda > Arachnida > Araneae > Araneidae > Caerostris > Caerostris darwini. Next base: position 210,012 of record BPLQ01008944.1, read on the forward strand.
GAGTTAATCAAACTAAAAAGTAAAAAATAATTGTTAACATAAGAATAAAATTACTGACGAGAAAATGAATGTCACTGTTCTAAAAGAGTGGGGTGCTCGATATCAGTCGTTATAATTTTTCACTAGTTTCAGAGTTAGTTTAAAAATGGCATACAAAGCACCCCACGATTTCAGAACAGTGATATTCATTTTCTCGTCAGTAATTTTATTCTTATGTTAACAATTATTTTTTACTTTTTAGTTTGATTAACTCTAAAAGCGTGTTTTTTAACAATAATATTTAAATGAGGCCCCGGTACGGAAGGACTGGAACTATAGCTCTTACAATAATTTAATTGTCAGTAAAACAAAGACTAAATGCGAATATGTCGAACCAGCCAGGATTCGAACAGGGAATCTCCCGGTCCAGTAGTCAAGCTCGTTATCCGTTGTGCCACTGTCCCACGTAGGTTTGAATGTCTTAGGTACTTTCATTCTACATGGGTTAAATTGCTTTTCATAAGTTAAAATAAAATCACTAATCCTGGCGATCCTAATCATGATGAGATAATAATCTTATCAAAATATTTTATTGCCGTCGGTCCTTGATAAGTCTACAACGTTTAAATTAAATCTGATCGCTTAAAGTAGGGCAAAATCGAGCCCAAAGAGTCAGTTACATACAAACATACAAACAAACAAACATACAGGTGAAACTAATAGAAGCGTATTAAAAAGACAGTTAATTGCACAGGAGAAAAATTCACTAATAGGGCATAAGCTTATGAAAAATACAATAATTCTTGTATAATAATGTTTGTGAAGATTGTAAAATGATGTAGTAGTGGTGTTGAATTCAAAAACTCATAGATTGCTTAGCAGAGACAGTGTGTTTAAAAATAAATTGTGTGAGAGGTGAACTGCTAACAAGAAACATGGGATACAAGTCAAATCTTCATTTAATGTATAAATGAAATGTGTGACCAGAGGGTGAAAAAACAATTCCATACAAAACCTAACCATGCACCATTTCTAACATGATGAAATTAAAATTTTATTACAAATTCATAGCATAATAAAAATAGGAATTCCTTTAATATAAGTAAGTTGGTACAAAATATTTAATTTTTGTGTTTGGGCTAAAAATAATTCCAATCCACATTTTTTGGAGCACAAACTTGCATTTTTGTAATCATCTATTCACTTCTTTCTATGAATGGCAAAATTATGATGATCTTATTTTTAACTAACTGTGACTTTGCCCATTTTAGAATTTTATTGTGCAATTACAAAATTAATTTCAATGCTTTATTCATATATTTTATATAATTAAATAAAATATTAAACCCATGTAATAGTTGTTTAAAAAATTATGGAGAATATCATTTTATCACCTAATGAACAGAAATTACTAATAGAATTTAAGGAGCAGTTAGAGTCTAGTTACACTCTGACTATTTGTATGCCAGCAATTAAAGATACATCAATATGTAAAAATGATGTTATTATAGCTACTATATTGGGTGAAGAAAAAAATATTAGTGTTGTTAAGGTTTGATTTTTTTTTTTTTTTTTTTTTATAATTTCAAACCATATATATATATATGTGCTTGTGTTTGGGAATTCTGCATAATTTGGTTCTGTTTTCGAATAAATGTGCCACTTACACAAATAGTTACACAAAGTTATTGAGGCAAATTATAAAATGTGTTGCTTTGAAACAATTTAGCAGCAATATTTTTATTTTTATTTCATTTCGATATTTTGAATAATTAATTTTAAAAAACGAAGCAATAAAAAAGAATGAATTTTACTAACGAATGATTGCAGTTAAGAAAAGTTAAATATAAATATAATCATTTGAACTGCTTACTACTTTGTTACATAGCTGAAAGCTTTAAAAACAGTTTTCAGTCGTTTTGATATAATTCTAAAAAGTATTTTTTGGAAAATTGAGGTCATTTTACCATTTTTTTTATATATATATATATATATATATTGTGGATTTTAGCTGCTGCTTTGAAAAAATGTTGTGTTATCAAATTCTGATTATAAACTATGGACAAATATATTCATTGAGAAGGGGAGGAAGCCATTTTAGCAACTTATTTACTCAATCAAATATTTAAAACTATGCTTAGAATCAGTAGTCTAATGGAACTTGTATTATATGCACTGAGATTATCTGATTATTTTCAAATTTAGTTCAAATAGGATGTCAATATTATTACAATATTTCATGGTATATAGTAGGGCTGGAGGTTGTTGAAATTTCTATTATATGGATTTTATACAGATTGAAAATTTCGAATATATAACTTGTTTTTAAAATCTAAACAATGAAAGGAGTTAAGTAAAATTACAAACATCACAGTAATTTTTTTTAGGTAATATTAGAATTTTAATGTATTCTATCAGATAAGTTATATTTGATGGGAAAATTCTTAATTACAATAATAATTCTTAATTAAAATAGCTTAAACCATATTAATAATTGAAGTTTTTCAATTAGCAAAAAAAAAAGAAATGCCTTAAAATTTACAAGATAATAGTTATCCAGAATCACTGAGGAACAAATATTGAGTATTCCAAAAAGACTGGATATTATCGAACCAGTTGTAACAGTGTTGAAATGGTTTTTCTCTCGCATAGTTCAGATCTCCGAGGTAGTTATAACAGTTTGAAAAATTGATATTTTGAGGTTGAACATTGAAATCGCATCACCAACAATATCTTTAATCGGTATTTCATTAACGTAAAGAATAATAAAATCAAATATGTGATTTTAGACTTAAATCAATGTATTGATTTGTTGCCCAGGCGTAGTATATACTTATAGCATTCCATCCAATAAAGTCGAATTTGTCTACTCTAGTGCATGAAATTCATCTCCACACTCTGCCAGTACTGTGCTTATTGAATGGAAATAAATTCTTGTTTCAAAATTTTTTTGATCTTTCCCTAACTCTGCTCACTATTTCAGTTGGTACTTACTAGCAAGCATCAAAGATAAGTCATTGAAACTTGCATGCCATCTTGCACTACAAAATTTCAGCACTATCTTCTGGGGAGTGGTGAAGTTATGCAAAAATATGCTTTATAAAATGCTTAATTAATTTATAGCGAATATGCTTTTCTGATCTTTAATCATTGAGTTAATTCCAATTTTATAAGTAAACACTATAAAAAACAATTGGATAAAATTTTTATTTATTATCGCAAGTAAGCAAGTTCCGCCTACACAAATTTTTTTTATTTCTATTGAAAATTTTCCAAAGCAAACAATTTGATGTGTGAATAAGTCATTTCTAAAAACTTTTGCAAGATTTATTTAGGCTTAAAAATATTCTTTTATAATTTTATCTTAA
>BPLQ01008944.1:213758-230439 GCA_021605075.1 Caerostris darwini
TTTTTTTCCTGACATGAGGTGAATTGCATATGTGAAAACTCCCATGAGAAAGAAGATTTTCCTATATTGGATGTAACTCTGTTTCAACAATTTATTCATTCAACTTGTTCATTACAAAAAGCATTAAATAGTGTAACTTACTTTATATGCAACTTAAATTTGAATGGTGATGCTACAATGAGTTATATAAAATTGATAATATTTATGCATCTTAAGTTGATAGTTAGAATAAGGATTATTGGCAATTTTAGTAAATTTCAATTTCGTTAGAAAACAAAAGTTAACGAGCAGAAAATATTATAAAGTGGCTGATAAAAAATAATTTTAAGAAACTGTCATAATTTCTGTTACTTTAGATTGTGGCTTACTGTGGGTAAGAAAGAAAATTTTTAAAGGATTTTTTTTAGAGAGGAATTTACTTTCATTTAATAAGCATTGATTAATTTAATTTTTAAGCCTCGTTTATCATTTAGAGTTTTTGCTGAGTGACTTCTTTAATTGTAGCTTTTTTTATTATTTATTTAATCAAAGTTTAGAAGAAATAAACATAAAATTAAAAATTTTATTTATTATAATGTTTTTACATATATACTGTAATACTAATAAAATTTAATTCTATTTTATTAGGACTTTTTAAAAAAGAAAATGGATGAGCAAAGATGTGTAGAAGAGCAAAGCGTTTCATATGTGGATAACATTCCTGTTATAACTCTTACAGATGATTCAGATTCTGACATTCCGAATGAAACTTTAATTGACATAAAGCAAAAACAAAGAAAAAGGCAAAAATTGCATAAAAACAGTAGTGGTCAAGCTAAAGATAGCCAAATTGAACTTGAAGAGTTTAATTCATCAATTATCATTTTAAATGACAATGATGAAAATTCTAGTTTAACAATGACAGTAAGTAAATTTAATATAAATATATGATTTGAATATAATTTGCTGAAATTCTTCCCTGGTTTTACAGTTTAATATTTTATTAAATTCTTGATTAAAGCGAATTATTTTAAAAAGTATAGTACTTAAAACAGACATTTTTATTTTTTAATTTGATCTTGTTCTGTATAATATTTTTTTCCCCCCTTTAGATTTATACTCAGCCTAACTAAAATCATCATTATTATATATATTTTTTTAAATAATACTTTGTCTATCATAATTGCATCTCTTTTATCATGTCTAAATATATAGTTTTTAGTAATAATATGGTAATCTCATGAAATACAGTAGCATTCCTTTATGGAAGTTAGAAAGAAAAAGACAAAAGGTTTTTTTTAACTGTTATGATTCTTTGTTATTTGATTATATTTTTATCCATTTGATGTGATTATATCATTTTCAATGGATGTTATTAAGCAGAGCACAACTTGTGCATGATAATGTGATTATATAATATTAAACATGCTCTGTCAATATGATTTGCAAAATATTGCATCACATGTGCATTTTATAATTATTTGAATGTTTTTATTTCAGAATTATACAGGGTATTTCAAAATGAATGAATGGTACAAAAAGAAAATATACATATAACTGCTGTAACAAATTTATTATAATTAAGGCTATAACTAAGATTTTATAGGTTCTTTTATATGATTGTATTAAGTCTCTTGTCATACATGTGACAATATAATTTAATGAATATGACACATGTCCACAAATGTAATTAGTGGAGAAATTGGGGATACAAACAACAGCAATAATCACAAGAATTAAATCAGGAGTAGCCAACCTGCGACCTGCCTTGAATATTTTTCCAGTCTGTGATATTTATGACAGTTTTACAAAATATATTTATTTTATAATGACCAAAATAATGAAAACCAATGTATTAAAAAATACATTATGTTTGCATCCATATATTTAAAAAATAACTGTTGAAATTTTGAAAAAAAATTAATTTTTATTTTAAAATAATATTGTGATTATATGACAGATATTCCCTGTTTTGTTTACAGTTATAAGTTCGCAGAATAATTGAATTATACTCTGCAAACTAATGATGACAAACATCTTGGAACATCTAATATAACAGGTTCTATGTTTCACTTTAGGTGACCTCAGTAACACTGTGACCATCCCTAGATACGCACAGTTGATTGCTAATAGCAGAGCAAATCAGACTCTTAGTTCAAGTTGTTAGTGCTTTTGGTTCAACCTACACCTGCAAATCTTTTTTTTTTTTTTTTTTTTCTAAAATGAAATTCCACGCTCAAACACAACAGACCTGCAACACCAATTATGATGTGCAAATACCCAAATTGAGATCGATTTGCAAAAACTATGTGAAAGAGTGGAGAAACAAATATCTCACTAATAAAATAAATATTTTCTAATGATTTCATTTTTTTTTATTTCTTTATATTTATATTTCATTTTTAGTGTTATATATTTCTTTATAATATGCATTTAGTATAATTATCATTATGTTATCTATGTTTACATGTAAGAACAAAAAATAATAACTCATTATGTTTCAATTTTTCACTCCAAAAAAATGTCTATAGTTGGTCTAAATCTAATATAGGGATACATAATTATATATGTAGCCCACAGAGTAATTAAAAAAAAAATTTTTAATTTTTCTAAAAATTGGTATTAATGAAAAATTTTTAACCTTCCAAAAAAATCATAGATTATATGTAGCTATAACACACACAGCATAGCGATGGAACTGGGAAATCAGAAAATTCTATCGATCTAGAAAAGTCAAGGAAATTCATAAAAATAACCAAAAATTGCCATCAAAAGCATTTTGTGCTAAGTGTGTGATCTGCGATTTTGTAACCAACTTGCTCTGCCTCCCTGATTTTGTAGACAATCATGCTTGGTGACTTTGATCTTTACTTATTTTGCTGCAACCTTACATCTGGTTTTATTTATGTTGAGCTGTAAAATTCATGGTTTAATATTGATACCTCCTTCACTTGTGTGTGGTTCACCTTTTTTGCTCTCTGTATTTTTTCTTCTATTCGCCTCAGCTTGTTTAGAAAAGTAATGGTTTTATTGTTTAATATTTTAAAAATTCTTTATAGTTTATTATTATCTTAATTATTAATAATTATTATTGTGTATTAAACTTAAATAAAAATTTCAATTACAAATATTTAAGTGAATATACAAATAAATGTTTTGAACTTAATTTATGTGTTGATATATCAACAAAATACTTGATAAAAAATTGTATGAATTTTTCATTGAGTGTATCAATACTCTGTTAATTGTTGGATTTTATGTATATTAAAATTGTGCAATTAAAAAAAAATGTAAACATTGATATGATTTAGCAAAGCATGTAAAAATTCATGAGATTTTGAATAGTAGAGAATTGTATAAATGCTGAATCTTTATTCATAGCATTTATTGTCTAAATTCTACTTCATAATAACAAAACAAAACAAAAATCTTTGTGTGAAGACTAAAGCTATAGTAATAATAAAAAATGGAACGCAATTCTAAAAATAAGTAGTGAAATTTGTTTTCAAGTAGGTCATATGATTATAAACTATAGCATGTTTGGAAGCAGTTACACGTGTGTATTTTTAGGCATGAATTCCTGGAAAGCAGCTATGCGGTTTGTGTTATTGTTATCAGAAATTCTTTCGTGATACTGTTTCGATATAGTAAGTACAACTAGTACTGATAACACCACCATTTACATTAATAAATTTCAATTTATTTTACATAAGTGTGTTAATGTATTTTGACACATCAAATATGGTGAGCATTTAACTTGTATGATTAATTACTATTGTTGCTTGTTAAATTCCATATTTTATTATTATTTTGTTAAAAATCAGTATTGTAAAATTATATTAATTTTGAAAAGGAAATATTGGCACTTATATTTCTTAGATAGTTTTATTCACCACATAATGATTTATAATTTATTTTAAATGTTTCTGCAAGTATTAAAAAATAATGAAATGCTGCATTTTTCAATGTCCATTTTTTGTTGTATATATTTCTTTGAAAATGATTGAATAATTAAAGGTTGTTTTTTTTAATTAAAGCAGGACTCTAAAAAAAGAAAAATGGAATCTACAGCCCCTTTACCTAATTTTATACCTCTGAATAGGGGGAAAAACAAATTTGTATCACAAAATAGAAGAAAAAAAGAAGAAAATTCTAACCTTATATCTCTGATTAATGAAGAGGAAGAAGTCACTAATTCTGTACCTGTGAATAATGAAAAAAAGAAAGAAAACACCAATTTCATCCCTTTGAATAACGCACAAAAGAAAGAAATAATTGAATCTCTTCATCAAAAGAAAGAAATCACCAAATCTGTACCGCTGAATAGTGAAGAAAACACTAATGTCATCCCTTTGAATGCCATAGAAAAGAAAGACATGGTTGAATCTCTTCATGAAAAAGATGACATCATAATTTTAGATAAAGTTGAGTGTGTTTCAAAAGTACCAACATTTGTGCCTGAAGTTCTTCGGTGTTTAAGGCCTATCGTAATTCATGGAAATAATGTTGCTCTAACGTTAGTAATTTTGAAATTTTTTTTAATGATTTCCTTTTATTAGCTATTTAATTTTCTTTTATTGATTGCATGGATAAAGCAGCCTTTATTCCAAAATACAAATTTCATCTTCTTATACAAAAAGAATGATGTATATATAAAATATACAATATGGCAGAGAATAAATTCTGAATGTTTTATTTTATATTAACATTGTGTTTCAGTCCTTTGTCCCTCATTGTAATTTGACTAGGTTTTATAAATTCTATATTGATTTAGAATAATGCAAAGTTTGAAAATAATCCAAGAGAATGTTCCTTGAATTCTTAAAAATGATGGTTTTAATGGATACTTGTTGATAAATAAATTCTTGAGAATTAACAAAAAAATATGCTTTATAATGTATTTTAATATTTGAACTACAACATTTAAATTAACAGTTCATTGATAGTAAACATTTATTTATGATAAAAAGTTTTAATATTATATTTCAAATATATAAATATTTATTTCTAATAAAATAAAATAAGAATTAATTTTATGTGCTTACAGACATGGAAGACGAACAACATTTTCTTGTAAAGGCATAAAAATTGCTGTTGAGTTTTTTCTAAAGAGAGGCCATGAAGTTACAGCCTTTGCCCTTGAATTCAGAAGATTTGCAAAATCAACATCTGTTCCAACAACTGATCAGTCTTTACTTGATCAATTACAGAAAGATGGGCATCTTGTATTCATACCTTCAAGGAAGGTGCAAGACAAGCGTTTTTCATGTTATGAAAATTGGTAAAATATTTCATTTAAAAATAGTCTGACATAAATTTGCGGAAAGAAAAAAATTTTCTCAAAATTAATGTGCCTTAATATTTAAAATTATTTACAAAAAAATAAGTCAAAGCAAACTATTTAATAATTTAACTAATATTAAATTCATATTTTACACTTCTTTAAAAAATTGTTGTAGTATATAAAATTTTATGTACTAATTTTTATTTAATAATATTTCAGTATATGAAAATGAACCTTTTTAATAGATCATGTGTGCTGTTTTTTTTATCTAAAATAATTTGCAAGATTGTATCTAAATAGTCTGTCAAATTACTAATTTAGTATTTTTTTTCTTCTGCTATTATAGCTTTAATATTCAAAAATTTATGTTTTATAAATTCTTTTATTATTTAAATTTCATTTATTACAGCTTATTTTTAATAAACTTTGAAATTCCTCCTCCTACTCTTCAAAATATTTTATCTTGTATTATTAAAAAAAAATTTTATCAGTGAATTGATATTTTTAAGAAGTGTACTTGATATTTTGTTTCTTGAGGATATAGTGTTTCTAAAATAATATTCTTTATTTAGTATTTAAAAGGTACAACAATAGCATCTAAAATCTGTCATCTGTATTATCTCTATCAAAGAGGGAAAAAATAATGCTTTCGTTAACAAATTCTTCACTTTCCTAAATACTTAATAGGTTTGTTGTTGACTTGGCATCAAGAACTGGAGGTGTAATTTTATCTAATGGTAATTTTAAAGATGTAGTTCAAAAGAATGAGGAGTTTAGACAAGTGGTTGAAGAAAGGTAAATATATTTGATTTGATTTAGCATTATCTGATGTGATTGAATAAGTCATGTAATTCTATTTAAGGGCATGATAAAAATGCATAAATGTAAGTTTTTTTCATAAAATAATGATTTTTCTTTCAGACTAAAAATTTCAGATTGATACATTATAAATGCTTTTTTTTAATCTTCATTTTATTTAAAAAGTTTTAATTTGCATAATTATGCATTGGTTATGGTTTTAGTAATAGTTTATTTTAAAAATATCAGTTAATATATATCTTCTTTTAATGTTAATCTTATTCTCCATTTTATAAATAATAATAATAATAATTTGAATATAGAATATATTTGGATATTTTTAAAAAAATATATGTTTGAATATTTCTTAAATAAAAATGGAAAAAAATTATCATAGTAAAATATAAATATAAAGATATACAAGGTTGACTAAAGCAGATACAGTTTTAATTATCATAAATTATTAAAGTAGCAAGTGACAAGCTGTATATTCTAAAGTTTTAATAAAAATTCGATAATTTGTTCATATGTACTGTAACATATAATATTATTATATATTAATTTATTTATGCATTGTTATGTATTAATATCTCACTTATTGAAATTTAATAACATGCACAAGTGGTTTAAATTATTTGCTGTCATGAAAATGTCACATTATAGTTATTTCATGTTCAATTCAAAAGATTTTGGTCAAAATGTAATACAGGAAAGTATTTTAAAATATGAGGTGAACCTGAATAAGTCTTGTCTAAATTTTTAAAAACAAATATCAAAAGAATTAGTTGCTTAAAATAATATATTCATAAAAATTATTTCAGAATTTTTTCTTAATAATTTTAACAAATACTTTTTAATGGGCATATTTAAGTTAATAAAAGCTTCTAACTTATACCATCTGATTGATATCCGAACCTAATCTGGTAAGTGGGAATATTTAGAAGCGAAACGCATTAGAAAAAAAAAAATTAAGTAGATGATAAAATGAAATAGTAGAATGATGATGATGAAATAGAAGTCTGATTGCTATACGTTTTTGGCCTTTAATTTTTGTATTTACATGTTTTTATTTATATTGTGAATATGTAATTATTTTTTCTATGTAATATTGTGAAGAGTAAGAAGAAAGTTATTTTTATATCTGAGAAATTATTTTAATTTAAAACAATATACACTTTATTCAATTAAGCTTATTATTTTTGGTTAAGCAAAAAACTAATCATATTTTACTACTTTATTTTCTATTGCATACAAAATTATTGGAAATTAAATTATTATTAGTTACTTTTGTTATTGAACTATTAAGAGGGACTTAATCTTAATGCATAAGTTTTAATAAGTTTTTGTTTATCTAATGTTTTCCTGTGTTCTGTTGTCTAAATTTAAGAAATATCTTTCAATAAAATGATAATGGTGTCCTGGAGGAGAAACTGGTACTCCATCTTGTATTGTCTTTATAAATTTTGCCCTTTTTGAAGCATTGTATCTTTTTGTATTCAGTAGCATTTGAAGGGAAACTTACATATAATCTATTTATAACTCAAATTCTATATTGACTATTTATATTTTTTTTATTAACTTTGTGTGTGTGTATCATTTTCTTTGAACTATGTGTGAAAAATGGAGTTTAAAATCCTTGCCAGTTTAAAAAAGAAAAATACCTCCAGATATCCAATATTACACCATGGTTGTTTAAACAAAATAATTATTCTATTAAGTGTGGCTAATCCAATTGTGTTTAACATCACACTTGATTGTAGAATATTAGATTCTATGTATTACTGTACTTCCCCATTCCCTCCAAAAAAAAAAAAAAAACAGACATCATTATCCATTTAATAAAATGTATTATTTTTAGTGAAAAAAAAATTGATAACAGAATGCTGCCTTTAAATAATTTTCTACTGCTAACTTTTTTTTAGCTTCTTTTCAAGTTTTTTGCTTTAATAGTTAACTAATACCAACTTTAAAAAATATTATTTAACATCAATTTAAAATTAATCCCATTATTGATATATTGGTGTATGTGTGTGTGTTTATCATTTTGTCATGTGTGTTTCTTTCATTACAATATTATACTTAATTTTTAATAATCAAATGTTTTTCTTATTATATACGAAGAGAAATTTTATTTTTCATTAACTATCATGAATTTTGAATTTCTAGTGAAGGATTAAAATCCATTACATATAATTAAATATATTAATTCTTTGTAAAGTGAAAACTTGTTTAATGTAAAAAAAATATTATAGTCTTTGAAAAGCTAAAGTAATTTCTCATTTTTTTATATTAGAATTGTGAACTTTTATAAGAAAAAGGATTATTTTATTCATTTATTGTATTGGTTTAGTATTGGATTTTTTTTTTTTCATTGAATTTATATTTTTATCTTTTGCACAAAAGATTGAGCAATATAAAATAAAGGATTAAGTTTATAATTACAGTACTTCTTAAACTATGGTATGATTTCTAAGTGAAGAACATGTTTCCTACAGATATCAATCAAATTTTTATTGTTCACACACCTAAACAAAATCAGGGAAAGTTTTTGATCAATACATTCCTATCATATTTTAATGGTAAAGTGATAACTATAAACTTTTATATCTAATTTAAAGTGAACCTTGAACCTTGTAAATCAGATAACACTCATCAATTATTTTTCTGTTTGTAAATTATCAACATAAAATCCAAGGCATCTGAAATATTTATGATAATTTCAAAATATTGTGTCATTATTTGAGGTTTTCTGCATGAGAATATAGATTTGCAGTTCATTTCAAAAAGGAAAAAGAATATTTTAAAATGTTTATAGTTTAATTTTTTTTATATGTTTTGTTAAAAAATTCAGGCAGTGGTTGTATAAATAATAAATTTTTTAACTGTCAGTAAAATTTAAATGTATGATAAATTTATGCAATAGTTATTTTTTTTATATATTATTTGTGTTTTATATATATTAACACTGTATACGAAATATCTGTATTTTATATTCAAACCTTTTAAATGCTTGTTATGTGCAAAGTATTTTTTTTTTCCCTTGTAATTTTGGTTTTAGGTGAGAACATTCTGGCCTTAAATGGTTATTGTGATTTCAAGAAGAGCTAAGCTTTTCCTTTTTGGATTTATTTCATAGTGAAACTTTTTAAATGCCTTTTAAATTCCTGCAATAATTAATATTAGCAATCATGTTTTATCCACATATTATCTAAAGGACTTGGAGATTCATCTTCAATAGTATCAAACAAGTCTTTCTGATGGCAGAGGAAAATATATGAAAAAATATGCTATGTAATTAACTGACGGTATAATTGTTATTTGGCTTTATAAATGTAATGTACAATTTGATATTTCAATTATAAACTTAATAATTTTTTAATATATATCTTTTCATTTTCATTATTCAACTTTTTTTTGTATACAATTTTAGTAGAAAAAAAATTTTTTTTTTTTTTTCATTTATTTAAAAGCTTATTTAGTAGATTCTTATACTTGAAATATTAAATAAAAGTACAAGGACTAGTTTTTAAATAAGGTTCGTTTTTTAATAAGAAGAAAAATATTATATATTAAAAATATGTTTCATTTAAATTTCTTCCATATCCTGCATACTTTCATCTACTTTTCTACAAAATTTATATAAACATATGGCATACCATTCAACAAATTCTTGAATTCCAACATCAAAGACATCTGTCACCTGTGAAGAAAACCAATCCATGATTGCAGTTTTCTCTACTTTGTTGTTGTTGAACCCTTGGCACCATGGAGTACTGAAACAAGTAAAGATCGCTAAATACAAGGTATTGAGTTTTAAGTACTGAAATAACTGAGGATCACTAAATACAAGGTATGGACTGTAAGGTGGTAGATCTAGTTGTTCTAGTCCAAAAAATACTTCATACCAGAAAACAGCCACAGTGCTTGTTTTGTATGGCATGGCAGAGTTTTCTTAAGGTCACATAATACGTATCTGAATTGATTTTTGTGTCTTTCAGCGTAAAATCCACTAACAAAATACCCTTCCTGTCTCAAAAGACAATTGCAATTCCATTGACACTCAGGAGACATTCAAGTCTTATCTCCTGTAACGATGTGGTCCAACAATTCATCTCTTATCTTATGGTATTGAATCAAAAAAGATACAGCAAGTCTCAATCTTTTTGTTTTGTGATCATCTTGGAATCCACCAAGAACACAATTTTCGATAATTCAGATTCTCAGAAACAATGGTGTACAAAACGGACTTTTAAACTTTTGAAATTACTTGATAGCTTTGAAATCATGAATTGTCTGCCCTCCCAAATTTTGCTATCAACATCAAGAACCAAATTGTCAGAAATAAGAAGATTGGCAGAGCATGCTTCTTCATGCACATTAACCCGTCCATCCTTTAGAATTCTTCCTCTCTTTCAAATTTTACTGTCACTCATAGCATTATAACCATAAATTTCAAAAATCTGAGAGTGGATTTCTGCTGCTGTCACATTTCTTGTCCCGAAGAATCGAATTCGAGAATTGAGTCACCCACTGACAGATAATATCTCGCAGTCAGTGGGCAACTCAATTTTCGTAAACATTATAAACTTCTACAGCTCCGCCCTCACATATATGACACAGCTGCAAATGGCATCTAAATATACATAAAGCATGCTGCAAGCAAACATGCAAACACATCGCTGTACGTCATCTGAATCTCATTTAGAAACGGACCTTATTTTAAAAACACCTCATATTTTATTTTTAATTAAATGTTTTATATTTTTCAAATATGAAACTCTTCACTTAAAAAATAAATAATTTTTACAATGGTTTCAAAATTTACTATTCATATTTTTTTTAATCTTTGAAGTATTTGTTACTGTAATTCAATATTAATCTCCCATTTCTCAGAGATAAATGGATTTCAGTGGTAATCACTAAAACTAATTAAATGGTTTTTGCTTATTAACTTCTTGACCAGATGACAGTTTTTTAATTCATTTTAATATAATTTTGAACATATAGAACTATTGATTAAATTTCATTTGGCCTTAATTTTCCTTTTCATTGTTGAAATTATGGATTTGATTGTTTTCATACTTGCTTGTTATGACTCGCTACTTTCATGTGTTTTGTGTATTGGTTTATTATTAATTTTATTACAAAATGTTACTTATTAATTCCTAATACTTAAGATTTTTTATTTGACTGATTATGTGAGTATTGTAATTTGCATTTTTGCTATGCATGGTGGTCTGTTATCCAGGAAAAGGAGATCATATCTGAGACTAGGTTGTGTGCTTAGTTTTGATCAACACATTTCTTTGATACCAGCCAATTGATATACCTGTAAAAAGATCTATCACCCATCTTTTTACAGGTATATCAATTGGCTGGTATATGCCAGGCACTTGAGTTTGGATCTGCATAGGGTTATCAATGAATCATTTCTTTAGCACCTTCGTAAGGAACAAGATTGTCTAAGTAGGGTATAAAGTTTGTTTTGTTGGACCTTTATGATGTATGGGTATTTTGGTCTGGAACTTGGATCTCTTTCCATTTTGTGATTACTACTCTTTCATAAACGTTGTTCCCCAATGCAGTTCTTTATTTACTGTCATCAAACTCTCTTGATGCTATTTAATTTAATCCAAATACAATGAAGTCAATTAATTTAAAAGATGTTTGGTTATCCATGTTTGTAGGATTTTGTCTCTTCATAATAACAAATTCCTAGACATTCAGTATCTAAAATAAATAAAGGCTTACAAGCCATTAATGGAGATCCTATAAAGTAACAGGTCTAGTGATCTTTTGAATGAAACTTAGTGTACTTTCTCAGACAAAAGTACTTTACAGTTCAACCTCACAAATCTTAGAATTATTGTTATAGTGTTATTTCTGAGCCAGTTTTGATACATGCCATATAATTTGAAAAAGATAGCAATTGACTGATGAAGATGTTATGAATCTATGAAATAAATATTGATAAAAAAAGATACTGTAATCCTGATGAAACTTGTGATTTCGAAATTTTATTTGGTTCCATTATTTTTAAGTACATTAAAGCTGGCTATTTAAATTTCCCTGTGAGATAATATGTACTAAATTCTCATACTATTGTTAGTGATTCAGCCATTTTGAAGCTACTTGTCATAGAAAACAAACTTTTTCTTTTTTTTCTTGTAGATAATACTAGTAAAATTAAATGTTAACAACCAAATTAGAAAACACAATTCTGGAAATATTAGTAAATCATAACTTGCTGTTTTTCTTAATACAGCATAAGGTTATAACCTTTTGCCAAGAAAACCAATTAATACTTGTAGATAATGCTATAATATGATTAACATGTTCTGTTTGTATTATGAGTGTCAGAAATATACCTCGCATTATTTATCTATATATATTATTAAACTTAGCTACTTTCGTTTCTTAAATTTAAATATAGTGAATTTTTTTCACTCCATTCTTATAACTGCATCTTTGACATCTATTACTTTTTCATATGAAAAGGCTACTCAGTGATAAAACCATATCAATCTGAGCAAAAACTAAAAAATCATTTAAAAATAATAAAACTCAAAGGGAGATTTGTGCAAAAGGTTCTCAATAGAAAGATTTAAACAGTCTTCGTTTGATTTTGAATCATTATGCCAGCGGATAGTTTTTCTGAAGGCAGTATATAAAATATAACGAAAAAGAAGTTATATTTACTTAAATAAATTAAACATAGAATTTTTTTTATTTAGTTGTTCATGAATAGCATTTACATGATCTTGAACTGTATTCTTAATCACTTTGTGGAATATTGTTCACTCAACTTTGTGGAATATTGTTCACTCAACTTTGTGGAATATTGCTTATTATTTGGCACCCATGTGCCATTAAACCACTGTGCTGTATCTTAAAGCATCAGCTACCTACCAACCTGCTGTTTCCTAATTTAATTTACAAAATTTATTTTACCAGTATTCTCTCTAAAAATTTCAAAATAACAACTAACTTTATAATTGATTTCTTCAATTATTTTTGATATTTTAATACCAATGTTATATGTGGTTGATATTTGATAAGGTTGAATTAATTTAGGATTTTGAAGAGTTTATCTCTATTTTCTAAGTTTAAAATTTATCTTGTTTAAATAGCTAGTTTTAACAAATGTTGGTGTTCTACAAATTGTGATCATGTGATTTAAATTTCATTGTTTTATAATTTCATATTCGTAATTTTATTGCATCATCATAAACATGTCATTCTGAAGGGAATCATAAAATATTAATGAAAAATACATTAATCACTTAAATTTTTAATAAAATTTATATAAATCTTGACAAACTTCTTGTTCATGTTAAATTTCAATTCTTTATATCTTATCTCATTTTCACATATATCAAATTTAAATGCAACCCACTTCTTTTATTAAATATTAGGGATGTTTAAGTTAGAATGTCTTTTTCTATTTAATTAAATTATTTTTTTAAAAGATTTTGTACTCAATTTTTGATGAAAGTAATTTTATTTTTATTGAAAAATATTTTTATACATGTCAGATTTTTATGTTTAAAGATGTGAAATAATTACATTATTTGTATCCATTTTCCATCTGTTTATATGTTATTTATTTTATGATTCTATAGCAGTATTAACAGTATTTTAGATATATATCTGTAAAAAAAAAAAAAAAAATGTTGTTTTAAGTCTTTCTAACATTAACGATTAAAAAGATTGAAATTTATTAACAATTACATTTTAAATTTAAAAATAAAGATATTTTTATTTTCAAATATAAAGAAATCATCATGATTAAATTTAATCTTGAAACAAATTTGTAATTTTTTGAAATTTGTTTTCTGCTTAATTTTTATAATTACGATTTTTTCTTTTTCCCATTATAGATTGTTAATGTATTGCTTTGTGGGTGATGAGTTCATGATTCCTCCTGATCCATTAGGGAGATATGGACCTAAATTAGAAGAATTCCTCTCATTTCCTCCCTCAGAAGCACCCTCAATTTAGACTTTATTTGTGTTGATTTATAAAACCAAAATACTTGGTCATATTACTTATACTTTTGGTTCATATTTTGTATATAAATTTTTACTTGTAATAAATGTTCATTTTTGTGATGTGTATTTATATATCTTTCAAATAAATGAATTGCTCTTTCTGTGATTTTTTTTTTTTTTTCCTCAGAAGCCAAATTGTAAGTGATTTTTAGTCTTTTCTTTTGAATGAATGAATAAAAATTTGTAAAATATTTTAAAGATAGTTTAAACTTTTTTTGTATTTTATATGTCCCCCCCCCCCCTGTAAGAGAGTTTTGGAAGAGAATCAATCATGGTATTTTTTTAATATTATTATTATAATTTTTGTATCCGTAGAATTTTCTACTATTAACACAAAGTTGAGTAAATACAAATATTCAATTGAGTTTTATTTTGTTGGCAAGAAAAAAGTTGTCAAATGTTATGTATAAAAAGGGACTTTTTATGAATTTTTTATTTTCTTTTTTTACATCAATTTTTGTGATAGTAAATTTTGTTGAATTTTATTTTAACAAAACTAAATTCAAGGTAAGTTAAGCAGATATTTTCATCAAATGTACAACAGACGAAGGAAAAAAAAACCCTTAATTAAGAACTTTTGTAATTTTCATTAGATTTTCACATAAGTGGTTTCATTGGAAATGGCTCAAAAGGATCCGTAGTTTTCCTTGAAATTCATTTCCAAGATTAAACTTTTATGGCAATAAAATAAAGAACTCTTTTGTTTCTTTCTCAAATGGAAATTTTTCCTCTTTTGCTACAAATTGATCAAAATCGAATGCTCTAAGACTTTCTATATAGGAGTGTAGTTTTGTGAGATCTTTTTATTTTTCCTAGAGCTGGTGTTTCTCTTTATGTAAAATTTATTCTAGAAATTCTTCCTGTATAGATGAATTTTTTTTCTTTCTTTTTTATCATAGCTTTTTTTTTTTATATCCATTTCCAAGAATAAACTTCTCAAACAGAAATTTTCCTTCTTCTGCTCATTAAATTTAGTATATCTATCAGGTCTAGAATTGTAAGTATTTTTGTGATTAAAAATCACGGATTGTGAGAAATAACCGTGCTTGATAGTTATTGCAAAGCAAAAACTATTATTTTTCCACCTATAGATTTTGCAATTATTGAATGAAATTACTTGATGTTGTGCGTCAAAAATAAGAAAAAAACTATGACTTCAGCCGAATTATTAATTATTTGCATTGGCAAAAAATCATCATGGCAATCCTTATGGTTTCCAAATACATGTTGTAGAACATTGAATATATATTTTTTTTTAAATAATGTTTAGCACCAGAAATTGGATAATTTTTTTAAGGGTGGTTTTTACATAGCTTGCAGCGGTGCATGAAATTTTAAATGATTATTATTGGAGAAAAACTAAGTTAGACTAAGAAAAAAAAAATTTAATTTTAAGAAATCATAGTGAAAAGTCATCTATCTGCACTTTTATATTGTATCTGAATGCAGCTAATTCTATATAAAAATTAAAACTACATTAAAAAAAAAGACTTTTATTCTCATAGCCCCCCCCCCCTTTCTTTTTACAGCAAGACTTCAGAAATGTGTGCTAGTCAAT
Source organism: Caerostris darwini (assembly GCA_021605075.1). NCBI lineage: Eukaryota > Metazoa > Arthropoda > Arachnida > Araneae > Araneidae > Caerostris > Caerostris darwini. The sequence goes on from BPLQ01008944.1 coordinate 229,429, forward strand.
TAGGTATTGGCCCTTTCCAGATTTTGTGAAACATTCAGTAGGGCCTTTAAATTTAAAAGGTTAGCCACCTCTTTTCTGCAGCAGCAATATATATATTTATATACATGTATTTTGTTGTGCGGGGTCTGAATAGCCGAGTGGCTAGCGCTCGGTACCACAGGTTTCGTGTTCGAGTCCCGGTGGCGTCATGGATGTTTGTAGTGGTTCGGAATCCACTTTAAACCGTAGGTCCCGGTTTAACAGAATCCTAAAGCGTTGCGGGGTTATTGTTACTCCGCGTCCGTAATCATATGTCCTGGTCTAATACACGTAGAGCGTTGCGGAGGTATAGTTACTCCGCGTCCATAGATTATGTTTAAGCTACACACACCTCCTGGGTAGTGCTGAGTGAGTAACGTCAGTGCAACGCTTGCCTTAAAAAAATATTTTGTGTTCTTTATAAAGAATACAACACAAAGTGTGAACTAGAAACACTACCATATTGCACAACAAAGTCATTACATGTATTAGCTATATGCAGAATATATAAAATCATCCATATAGCATTTGCAATACAAAAGTCCTGAAGTGCCTCTCAGAATATATATATTTGCTATAGTACAGAGGTGGCTAAACTTCGTATAATATATATTTATCTATCGGATTTTGTAAATGTTTTTCTTTCTTAATGGATCGAATGGACTTTAGGGTTTGTGTATAGCAAATGTTACAATATTTGATTGTGTTACTATGAGGTACATGCCAATTTACTTGTTGCAAATGCTGTTGTAGCTGTGTTAGGCAAATTAATTGTATATCTGATTCATTCTATTGATATGGTGTGCTATATTTATATATACATATATAGAAAGAGACAAGTAATTTTTGTATAATGAATGCTATTCTTATAGCCTTGTCATACGGGAAGATTTTCGTTTTGAAAAAGCTTTAGTCCTTTCTATTATTCATTTTTTCTTATGTTTTACATTTTTTAAAGCTTTGTCTTATATACATATATGAAGAAAAAAAAAA